>VXBW01005829.1:2743-65492 GCA_013400375.1 Thinocorus orbignyianus | reverse complement strand
GTGGTGCTGAGGGGCATGGGTTAGTGGTGGTTTGGGCAGTGTTAAGCTGATGGTTGGACTCGGTGATGTGAAAGGTCGCTTTCAACCTCAGCAATTCTACAATTTGTTGATGTATGTTGGTATAAATTAGATTATCCCTAGAATATTTTGCTGCTGGCGTGCTGGTGTTCTCATGGTTCAGCAACTCAGGAGGAACATCTCTTGTCTTCACAGCTCTGATTTTACCCCTGAGTAGTCCTTCACCTACTAAGTTTTGGCTGGGAAACTCCTACTGGCAAAGAGCCCCGGGATCTCTGACTGAGCCCAGAATCACAGTTCTTGAGCCCCGAAATCAGACTAGTCAGACTCATCAGTGATTTTCTGAGGTCCTTCACCCCGAACCAGCATGGAGCAAAGAGAGGATGCATTTTCTTTCATGGCTTTGCATTCACCTCAGTTGACAGTGTCTTGTCCGTTCTGCGTCACCCCACCAAAATGCCCTCAAGTTTCTTCTGTTAGGTAAATGTGGAGTCCTTAGCCCCATTCTCTGAGACTGAGCATTGGAGCCTGACCAAGATCCAGGAGAATATCTCTGCTGGGTACAGCTCCAGCCCTGTCCCTCCTCAGGACTCTTGACAGTTTCGGTCCATGGCCAGAGCACAGCAGAGCCTGAAGGTAAACATCATATCATACCAGTAAGTGTGAAACCAATTCCAAATCAGCAAAGGAGGGCATCCGTTCTGCCACGCGAGAGGTGGCTCCACAGAGTACAGGAGGTCCTGCCAAGATCTTTTTTTGGCTGTTCAGTCAAAACTTCCCTTTGCCTAATTTTCCATTGCTCCTGGGCACAGTATGTGCCTTCTTGGAGCACCCCAAATAACCCTCTCTCGCTACCATTGAGTTATTGTTTCATTTAAATGATATTGGAAGCTCCTTCAGCCCCAGCCAGGGAGAAAGGCTTTCCCTCCTTGCCAGGGGACTATGTAATACAACAGTTTTCTGCCAGAAATGCTCCATGGGGGCCAGGAGAGAAGCAGGAGGGACATAATGTGCTTTCCATGAGGGAAGCCCGTCCTATCAAGGTCTGCTGGGGCTTGCTCTGCCATTGGCATGGTTGCCTCTCCCGAGTTGTATAGGACTTGATAAAGTCAGACAGCTGGATGAAAGAGCATAAATACCCTAAACTTAAACATGCTATTGAGAAGCTGAAGGCAGGACATAAATAACTGCGCTCTCCCCTTTCATGTTTATCATACAATTGCAACAGGACCATATTAGGAATAAATATTCCAATATTTGAATGCAACATGTGATTGGAGTTTATCTGTTGTTATGTTTTGAATAAATATTCAGAAAACTCATTATTTCGGATATCCCCCTCTTCTCACTTTTCCCAAAATGAGGTGGAGCTGGGTAGTTTGGACATGGCTCGAGCTGTCTTTCATGTTGTCAAAAGCCCTAAGTCTTTCCCTGGAACTGAGCTCAGCACAGTTCATTCCTGAAGCATCCTGGATCCAAGGTGGGATCCAAGGTCCTTCCCTGCAGAGCAGCCGGGGTGTCTCCTGAGGGATGGACACAGCTGAGCAGTGACTGCTCCTCTCCATAGGCCCTCACAGGCAGGTAACTGTGACTGCTAGGGCTACAGGAGGGGACAGTGTGGCCTTCCTGTGACCATGACAAATGAACCAAAGCAAGGCCACAGCAGAACAGGAACATGACAGCAGCTCGATCTATAAGGGGAGGGAGACAGAGCACCCTGACTTTCTTTTTCATGGACAGGCTCCCCACCTCTGCCTACCTGTGGTTTCTAGACTGATTCTCACCGTTACAGAGTCAATTACAGAGCCACCACCTCTCCATGACTAAAGGAACCACTAGTGCCATCCCTCAGGGCTGTTTCCTGCCCGTGTTGTGGCAGCACATGGGTGTTCAGGTGACCAATGAGACCTTTGAGAGCCTCTTGCTCCCCTGAGTATGTGGAAGGTGTAAGCTGCCATTACTGGCCTCTTTTTCAGGGACTCCTGCAGCCCAGGCTACAGCCACCTCCAGCTCAGCTGGCGCTGTCCTCCCCCAGGGCTGATGTGAGGAGCAGCAGTGCCACTGCTGAGATGTGTAGCAGGTTAAAATGGTCAGAATAGTTCACACCAGTGTCCTTCTGCCTGTTTTGAATCCTCCAGAAGCTCTCATGGTCCCAGCCTCCACCTGCAAAGCATCCCCTATGTTTGGGTAGAGTTCCCTTGTAACTGCACTCTGATACACGTAGGGTCCCTGCTACCTGCAAGGGGTTTCTGTGTTGGAACCATGGCCATGCAGGAGCCTTGACATGAAAGAGGTTGTCCTTCCTTCCAAAGACCTTGAACCTGAACAGCTCCTTCAGGTCCCTGGAGCAGACCAGCTGAATATCTCTAAGGGCAAACACCTTCACTTAGCCTGAGTTATATGACAGGCAGGAATTAAGCTGGGATTCTTGAACTGTCTTCCTTCAAATTATTCCATTAGTTAGATCCACGTGAAAGCAGCCATGGTGCAAATTAACCCATGGTGGTGGCATCAGGCTGCTGATGACCTTCAGAAGCCCAGGCAGGTGTCAGCACCTCCAGCAGGATGAGAGTTCAATGTCAGCAACATGGTGTATATGCTAAGGGCTTGTGTGTTGGAGATGGCTCATTGGGTTGGCAGCGCTTGGCTTCTGCCGGAGCACAGAATTTGACCACTGATACTTTTCAAATCATGAGCAGCCCATTGGGTCCATACTGGCCAGAGCTTGGTGGCCCTGGGGGCTGCAGGAACCCAGGACGAGGCAAACCTTGGTCACATGAGATCCTGGTACAGAAATTGTTTTTTCTCTTTGAGGTTTAATAATGTCAAGTGCAAGAGGTGCCCTGTGCCGCCAGCCATCATCATGTGAAGCATGAAAGTTTTGAGAAGGATACATAACAAAAACAGAGGGTTAAGTCAACTACAAAGTTGACTTTACCCCTCAAATCAGTGCTGTTGACTGAGGTTTGTAAGAAAATAAATAAGAAATTTTTAAGAAATTAAAATCCATTACTGTGTGGAGGCTGAACATATATATAGGTGGAGGACTAGTGTTGCCATCACAGAGTTTTGTCAAAGAAAGAGTGTTTGGTTAGTACAGATTACACGCATTGTGGTGGGCATCCCCGGCAGGCAGCCAAACTGCTAACACACAGCCTGACCAACGCTCCTGGCCAGTGAAATGCTTCAGGGTCTCTGCAGGCTCCTATGAGCCAGCTGCAAGGTCCTGCGTGACAATAATGCTCCTGGAGTGCTTGTACTCGGTTCTGCTGGCTTGAGTTTTGTTCCAGCCTTTACAAACGTAGCGGATTAACGCAGTGGTACCTTGTTAGGGCAATGTGGATTTGATCAGAGGTTGCATCCAAGGTTATCTTTCCTGGGGAAATTCAGTATTATAAAGTAGCGTTTCCCGTGACATTCCCTTTATTTTCCCTTTCACTCTTACTAGATCAGATTTTGGCAGAGAACATTTTGCTTGATTCCGTTTGCTTTTAAAAACATGAGTTCTGCAATTAATTTTCATCTTTCTATTGTCTCAGAAATGTTGGTCAACGGGGAGAATAATTAGCCTTCTGGACTAGATTCTGAGCATACGTCGGGGTACCGCACCGCCCCGTGTTGCCAACCAACTCGCAAGCATGGGTTGCATTAGGGAGGAAATGAAATCTAAGGGCATGGTGTGTGGAAACTCACGGTGCCTCCCTCGCACATCTACACGATCTCCAGCTCACGCGTGCACGTACCGCTGCCAGTGTGCCCTCGCAAACATTCACACCCTTGCGTGGATGCTGTCACTGGCAGTAAGGCACACGCGTGTGTCAGGCACACACAGTGGGGGTCCGCACACTGCTGTGCTCCTGCCCTCAGCACCTGCACCCAACACTGTCCTGCTGCCACATGCCATCACAGTGTCCCCTCTCTAATGTTCTGGGCTTCATGCAGATGGACCAGGGTGCTCAAAGCATAAATCTTCATCAGCCTCAGTGTCTGCCAAGCTGCCCATGCCGCAGGGAGCACCACCTATGGATCAACAAACAGCTCACAACCTTTTGTGGTGTCCTCCTTGCTGCTGGCTCCGTGTCTATACCCCCATTCACTTTGTGACTGGGAACACTGGGGTACAGAAATAGGTTGCTGCCTTCTTCCAAGTGCTCCTGTCCCTTTGTCAGATGCCCACCTTCTTCCATGCAGAAGACACTGCAGGTGTGACACCAGCCCCCTCTCACAAGAGGGTACTCCTGGCTCTGGGCACAGTCCCCACGGTCTCATGGTCACTCTGCCTGCAGGCTGGGGGGCATTTGGAGCATTCCTCCTCCCTGGGTTCATATCAACATTCAAACAGTCCATTTATACAAGTTTTTCATATTTAGTTGTCCTTTGCTGAAACTCCATTTTCACCTCTCAAAAGAAGAAATATGAAGAGGGAGGGGAGCAGCCAGGGGTGGACAGAAAGGATTGTCCCCATGGTCTGTTTCTCTGTGACCTCCACTGCCCTGTGAAAAGGTGCTCTGGTACATCTTCTTCCCGCTGAGGTCCTGCACGGAGCGTGAGTCAGCCCCTGCAGGTTCGAGCTGCTCTGAAACGCGGTGCTCCTTCCCTCGCAGCAACTAACTCGGAACAGCGGGCTGAATTTGTTGACACGTCTCAGAGAGATCTCACTGATTAATGTGCTGAATCTCAAACACAGGCTAAGAGCATGAAATCCCTAACAGGGGTTTAGATCAGAGATAACATAATAATACACAGAACTCTTGGAAACATTTTTAAACCATGTAATGTCTATATTCTTAGTGTTCCTGACAGTGCTAATGGAACCAGCTAGTTGACAAGATCTCCTCTGCACTCAGTTCCCTGATTGCTTTTAAACCCCTTTTTTTCATGTAGATGTGATTCTTCCAGCACCATTTAAATCTTCCAGGCCTGTAGGAACTGGGATCTCAAGCTTGGCAAGTCACTGTCACTTCTCCCCACTCTGCAATCAGGGTCAAAAGGCTCAAAAGAGCCTGAAGGAGAGGCATTGCCCTTGCAAGAAGCAGGGAAGTCTCCCATTTTCCTGGTGGAAGGGAAAGTGACACAGGCCAAGGGGAGGCCATGAGCTTTGCTTCCTGGCTTTCGTGTCTCTGTTCTGCTTCTCAGCAGTGTGGGGAGGGGAGCCACAAAACCCTGTTTGAGTGGTCAAGGTAGGTCAGGGAATGCTTATCACTTTGCTTCGTCCTGCAGGGAAAGGCAGAGGAGAGCAGACCGTGCAGTGATTCATTAGAAAGCTCTGCATCCCCCTGTCAGAGCCTTACATGGCGCATAGCTTACGCCTGGTGCCTTAATCCCTGGAAGATGCTGGGTCAGTTTTTCCTGTTCATCTGGCTTTAGCTGCACGTGCTCTCGGCGCACTGAGCTGCTGAAGCTTCCTGAGCTCCCCGAAGGGGCAAAGGCAAGGTTTTAACTTCTGCTGCTGATCTGGTCTGTGCTTTGTTCTTTATTTCTAAAGGGAACAACAAAAAGCAGAGGTGCCCCTGCCTTTTCCCACCAAGCCTCACATGTGCCTGTGCCATCGTATTTACTCCCTAAAGGATCCACGGGAAGCAGCTCTGGGATTTCATGCTGAAGCAGTCAGGAATATTTTCTCTGGGTTTTGAGGCAGTGAGGGGGAAGGTTCCCGAACCCCCCTCTGAGTTCTGGCACTGGTGCTATTAAATGAGCTGGAAAAGGGCCCTTCCCAGCAAGGGCTGTGCATGTACTCACAATGCCATGTGTTCTCAGGAGGGGAGAGGTCCCCATCCAAACCCCACACGCAGCTGGCTCCAGGACCCGCCTCACCTTCACCTGACTCATTTGCAGGTCTCCACTCTCACTCTGGTTTTATCTGCTGTGTTTTTCTTGCTTCCTCCCTTTGGACTACAATTGCTTTTGCTGGTCTGGGACAGAGACATACTGGTAGTGAACCACGTGAATCAGAGCAAGATTGCTCTGGGGGCGCAGAACCCCGGGAGAAGCCTCCAGAGGGAATTGCCAGCCTGGCTCTGGCTCTGGCTCTCCTGACTCCAGCTGTGTTCCAGGTTGTGCTCTGCCTTGTGGAGCACAGGTCCCCAGGTCAAGGCACAGATCACCAGAGGATTTAGGCCAGGAATTTGTGGCATCTCTTTTCAGTTCATCTAAATGGTACTGCCAACCAGCTCCAGCCAAAAGCAGAGCTCCATGGTGCTGGAGGGTGGTCAGGGCAGTGTGGTGGGAATGCAAGGCTGGTTTTCCTCTTCATAGACACGTGCGTCACTGGTTTTGGTTGAAGTTCATTACTTGCAATTCTCCCTATTAGAGAGACAGGAAGTTAAGTAACAATAATTAATGCAATTTTCCAAACACTGGGTACTGGAAGCACTGCTGTGGCTGCTGTGGTGATGGTCTCAGCCATAACAGTAGACAGCTTTGTAGAAATCCTACTTTTGATTAGATAAATGATATTTGATCTTGGGTTTAGTTGATCTTGGAGTACTGGCAATTGGCTGCCACAAACCAGCATGGATCATGTCCTCGGGAAATGAGCTTCTGCTCCAAACTGGGACTTATGCATCTGGAAATTATGGGGGAGACTGGAGTGCACAAGTCCTTCATAAGAAACGTGGCCAACAGGTCACGGGAGGTGATTGTCTCCCTCTACTCTGTACTCGTGAGACCCAGACTGGAGTCCTGTGTCCAGCTCTGGAGTCCTCAACAGAGAAAGGACATGGACCTGTTTGAACGGGTCCAGCAGCGGGCCACCAAGATGATCAGAGGGCTGGAGCACCTCTGCTGTGAGGACACGTTAGGAGAGCTGGGGCTGTTCAGCCTGGAAAAGAGAAGGCTCCAGGGAGACCTTAGAGCAGCTTTCCACTATCTGAAGGGAGCTCCAGGAGAGCTGGAGAGGGACTCCTGGTCAGGGAGTAGAGTGACAGGACAAGGGGTAATGGTTTTAAATTGGAAGAGGGGAGATTTAGATTAGATATGAGGAAGAAAATCTTTGCTATGAGGGTGGTGAGGCACTGGAACAGGCTGCCCAGAGAAGCTGTGGCTGCCCCATCCCTGGAGGGGTTCAAGGCCAGGCTGGATGGAGCTTGGAGCAACCTGGTGTGGTAGGAGGTGTCTCTGCCCATGGCAGGGGGGTTGCATCTGAATGATTCTTAAGGTCCCTTCCAACTCAAACCATTCTACGATTCTGTAATTCTATAAGACAAGTATAACCCACCAGTGGAATGTCACCATCAGAGAGGACTATGCAGTGCCCGGATGGCTCCTCCGAGCAGTGAAGGGAGAAGGTGGTGCCAGGGAGCCCTGGAGAGACCACGTCTGGAGGGGTGCACGCATCTCTGGTTGCTGGCTTCAAGAGAGATGCTTTCATTGCTTGCTGCACATAAGTCTGGGGTAAATACCAGGGATTAAGAAAAGCTGTTCTTGGCTCTTTAAGCTAAATATCTTTGCTGGCAAAAGAACAAATGGGTATAAACTGGTCGTTATGAATTTAATCTGAAAATGAGGAAATGCAGCCCGGAGGTCAGGAGTGAGATACAGGAACTGCCTTCCCTATGAACAGTGGAGCCTAATCCCATGGCTTTAAACTGGAGGTGATTCACTGGAGAATAAAGGCACGCTGGTGTCTGCAGGGTTGGGTCCAGTGAGCTGCAGCTTGGTGGTTCCTCGTTTGCACAAGTTGCCCAGTGCCAGGTACGGTCCATCCTGTGCACAGGGGACTGCCAGGGCAGAGGGGTTTAGCAGAGCTGAAGAAGAGGCTCTGGTTATCAGCCCTTTCTCTGAAATGTTCTACTCTCTCCAGAATGGGCTGTTTGCTCCCCTCAGTTTTTCATGTCTATTTATTTATTTATTTTCTCTGTACAGAGGAGAGGCACTACTGCAATGTGTGCATGCAGATGGAGGGGGTTTGCTGAATGCTCACCTTGTAGCTCTCTGTGCCTCAAAAATAGCAAACATTCTCTCAGAAGTTGCCCCCAACTAAATCTCGATGCCACACAGTCCCACAATGATCTTTTTTAGGGCAGACAGCCTACGTCTGCCACATACAGCTCCTGCAGCTGATCATCCTGGTTCCTCCCTGGGCAGCCCAGCTGTGGACAGCCCCAGGGAACACCTGCTCCTCTTCTAGGTAGGAGAAAGGGACGTGTAGAGGGCTCAGTAATGGTGGGGTGAGTAGGAGGGAGAGACAAGCACAAGGCACACAGGAACTCAGTAAATCCTTCCTATTACATGCCCAAAGCAGAGGCAGGAGCATGCCGAGATGTGAGTTGGGGGAAAGAAGGATGTATTTGTTGCCCATTAGGACATGATAGTGATGGCTTCTCTCATACTGAGAAGCTTTTATCCCCCCTTTCCTGGTGAGACCCAGCAAGTCTCCTCACACAAGCACTTGGCAAGGGGCAGCACGGAGACCCCACAGCCAGGAATCAGGCTGATCCCCCAGGGCTCTGCCAATGTGCCCTTATTCATGAGCAAAGAGTTTAAACAACTATCGTTCGACTTGGCTATTTGTTAGCATTCACATTGTGTGACTGATAGTTTAAATCATCTGCCATTGTTTCTGTTCCTTAACTGGATGGCTTTTAAACAGGAGACCCAAAAATACACTCTGGGTAAGAAGTATCAGATGAATATTCACATGGGATCGGGTTTGCATGCTTCTGCCTTGCGAACACTTGCCCCAGCGTGGAGCTGTCGTGCACGTGCTCACCAGGAACCCCAGCACTCCCACAAACCCCAGCAAGCTGGACGTCAAGCCACGCTCAGCACACATCTTGGCAAAGCTCCTGCTCTTCACTGTGTGACTGGCTCCGGGGGGTACTGAGTGACTGCTCTGAGCAGGGGCCTGGCGGGGGATGTGGGGGAGATGAGGTACTCTCCAAAGTTTGACCTGGTTTTATTTGTGAGCTTCCTGATCTCCTCTCCACATCTTCCACTAGAGGAAGGGTCCCTTCAGGTCCTCGCTGTGAAGTCTGTGCTAGGCACTGCTGCTGTGACAGCTCACATCACTGCACTGCGAATGGACTGTCCAGGTCCTCTGGTTCTGCCTCTCCTCCTCCTCCGCCTCCTCCGGGCAGACAAGCAGAGCTGGAAATCATGGATGTAGGAAAGCATTCATGGTCATGGCTTCTGTCTGGGCAAGGAAGAACCGTGGCTAGCAGCCCTGCAAAGTGTCTGGTGAATGCCACAGCCCCTTCTCTCACAGCATGTGTATCTTCTGCAAGCCACCTCTTGGCTGGGCACGGGTGTGCACAGCAGATGGGAGGAATGCAGTACATGCACCTTTATGGGCTGTAATAGCATCCTCAGCAGAGCGTTGACCAGGTCACCTTACCTCGTGCTGCTCTGCCCATTGTTGGGGGAGCAGAGAGGGTGGGGAAGGAAGGTGCAGCCATGGGGCAGCTACTCGCACCCCACAGTGCATGCCAGGCACCCTGCTCTTCTCCCCGCCTTATCATCTCCACTGCAAAATGTCTCAGTTTGTCCCTTCAGAGGTTTTCTAGAAACAGGAGTTGGTACTTGCTTCAGGGAAACAGCGAGTCAGATGCTGCTGCACAATTTTGGTCAGGGGGTGAATCCTGCTGGTGATGCGGGATGGGGGGGTCACCTGGCAGGTAGGCAGTGGTGTGCCCCTGGACCAGACATGGTGCAGAGCTCCTCTCCATGTGTACCGAGGGAGAGGTGCAGTGCGGGGACTTGGGCATTCTGGCTTTCCAAGGAAGTGCTTTGTGAGTTCCTGGGAACTGCTGCACAACTTCTCCAGGACAGGCTCTGCCCGCAGTGGGGAGTGTGGCTGTCAGGCTGCCAGGGACAGTGCAGCAACGGTGACAGACACCAGCTGGCAGGGAAACCACAAGCAACTCCACCAATGTATCTAGGGACAGAAAACCCATTCCAGGAGCTTCCTAGGGTGGGATGGGGTACCTGAATGCACATGGTGTGGCTATCTCCTAATTCAAAAGTGCTTTGACCTCCAGATGGTCTTGGGCCAACCAGGCAGGCTTTGGGTGAGATGCTGTGGGTGGTGCAGGCAGGTAAGCACAGAGCCCCCGTCTTAATGGCTCAGTGCTTCACATCACTCCCTGGCTGCCCGAGAATTTGGAATAATATTTCTACAAGAAAGATTTCAGATCCCTCGCTTCCCACTTGGACACATCTGTGTCAAGATCTCACTACCCAGGGGCTCATTAGCTTGGCCATCAGCTGCCCTGCCACAAGAGCACCCTTGTGGGTGCAGCTCTGCAGGGTCTCTGCTCCTCCAGCCTGATGATTATCCTCCAGCACCTGTACATCCCGAGAGGAGCCTGGCAGCCTTGAAGAGAAAAGCTTGGCAGCTGTTAATCCCTTTGCCTCTCCACTGGCCACTCTGACTCCAGCTCCCTCCTAGTGGTCTGGCATCAGCAGGCACTCTAACATCTGGCAGTTGTGACTTATGGCTGAAAGAGTCACCTGCCAGGGCTTATCCCCTGGTCCCGCTGCACACATAGCCCAGGGCAGCCACCTCCACTGCCTCTCCACAGGGGTATCTGCATTCCAAATCACTGCAAATCACTGCACATGCCCATCAATGTCAGCTGCACCTCCCAGAGCTGTCAGGATGCTGCCAAGGAAAATCCCCCTTTAGGGTCTGGTCTGTCCTGTCAGTGCGGGATGTCCCAGGCAGTCATTGAGCAAAGGGTGCAAACGGGACACAAACCAGTGAGGGAGGCTGGAGGAGTGCCCATGTCCCCCCACCTGCGGCACCGTGCCGGTTTTGTTGTGTGCTCAGGGATGGGGGTGTTCCCACCACCTGTTCCCACAACCCAAACACTGTTTGAGGGATCAGCACCTTGCAAACTCTGTCCATGTTGTGCACCAAGGCACATTTCACTTGCTAAAAGAACTCAGGGCAGGGGGCACTCAGGCAGATGATTCCCAAGCTCTGATAAGTTTACACTGATGAGGTGGACCCCTTGACAGAGCTGGCTGAGTATCCCATCTTGGAAACTCGAGGAGGGAAGAATTTGTAGCAGAACAGTGCCAGGATGCAATCGTTGGGGATTTACTGTGGATGCAGGTGGGATCCAGTTCTGGTATCAAAGCAACACCCAAAGTGTCTCACTGGCTTGATAAGAGGGAAGGTCCCATGGGCTTTTGATTCTTCATGGGAGGAGGCTGGTCTATCTCAGTGCAGGTGAGGGCTCACAGCCAAGAGCCTGGAGTCCAGCTGTGTTTGAAGGACAGGGTCAGGACCTGTCCCCTGTCCCAGTTTTTCCTGCTGCCAGTGTATTTCAGAAAAGAGGATAATGTCCAGATGGGCCTCTGCAGGAGGGCCTGAAGATGGGTCCTACCTCACAGGACTTCCCACCACATGTCTGCTCTAAGTCCTGCAAGGGGTTGAAGGACTGTTCTATGTGGTTCCCCACTCAGCTGAGTAAACTTTCTGAGATGGCATTGTGAGCAGATGGCAGCTGAGAATGTGACACAGATCTAAGAAAATGAGGGAAATGCAAATATTTGTGATATTAGAAATAGCTACAAAAATATAGACCAATAAAAGTCATGATTAGGATTATAATAAGAAATGCATTCCAGAACTGCCGCTGTGTCTTTGCTTGCTTGGGAAGCTGGCATCTTGGCCTCTCCTTCCAGGGCTGGTTTTCCCCAGACAAATTGCTTCAACTACATCTTTCTTGTGCCTTTTGTCTGAGATGTCCAACCCTTTCCTGGAGATGAAAGAGGGCAGACAAGAAGCAGAGACTTCAGAGGAACTGTGTCCATCCTCATCTGAGCTTGAACATCCCTTCCTGTTCTCTTCTCCCATGTAAAGGCTTTCCTTTTGGAGAGCAGATCTGAAAAGGAGTCCTCCCAGCCAGGGCACAGTGAGTCAGGAGTATCGTTTTTGCAAAGCCTGCTGCTCTTCACTCTGTCTCACACTGAACTTCCTGGATTTATTTGAAACAATTTTGTATTTAAAGGCCCTTTGTCTGTATGGGGTACTCATGAAGAAAAGTGCAGCTTGGCAGCTCTGTTTCAAAGCTCTGGAGGACTCCCAACACCATCACATTGGCTGTAGACTTAAACTTGTTTTGCTTGTTACAGTCACTGGAAGTACAGTGGGATACATAGACCAAGAATGACCTAACTAGTGGTGAAACTGGGAAAAGGGATTCTAAATTCACAAGTTCAGGCTGTCATCATAGAATCATAGAATCATGGAATGGTTAGAGTTGGAAGGGACCTTAAAGATCATCAAGTTCCACCCCCCCTGCCATGGGCAGGGACACCTCCCACTAGAGCAGGTTGCTCCAAGCCCCATCCAACCTGGCCTTAAACACTTCCAGGGATGGGGCATCCACAACTTCCCTGGGCAACCTGTTCCAGTGCCTCACCACCCTCACAGTAAAGAACTTCTTCCTAATATCTCATCTAAATCTCTCCTCTTCCAATTTAAAACCATTACCCCTCATCCTGTCACTAGACTTCCTGACAAAGAGTCCCTCCCCAGCTCTCCTGGAACTCCCTTCAGATACTGGAAGGCTGCTATCAGGTCTCCCCGGAGCCTTCTCTTCTCCAGACTGAACAGTCCCAGCTCTCTCAGCCTGTCCTCATAGGAGAGATGCTCCATCCCTCTAATCATCTTGGTGGCCCTGCGCTGGACCTGTTCCAACAGTTTGATGTCCTTTCTATGTTGAGGACTCCAGAACTGGACACAGGACTCCAGGTGGGGTCTCACGAGCGCAGAGTAGAGGGAAGAATCCCCTCCCTGGCCCTGCTGCTCACACTTCTTTTGATGCAACCCAGGATACGGTTGGCTTTCTGGGCTGCCAGCGCGCACTGCCGGCTCATGTTGAGCTTCTCATCCAGGAGCACTCCCAAGTCCTTCTCCTCAGGGCTGCTCTCCAGCCATTCTCTGCCTATTTATGTGGCCTGGGGAACCGTGTGCTCCAGAAGTCTCAGTGAACTGCCGTTGCATCCCCATAGCCAACCTCAGAAGTTGTTAAAGGCACTGCTGGGAAGGTGATCTGCAGGTATCCAGGTGCTCTAAAGACAGATTACCAACATTTCCATAGCAGCACGCTCAGCCAGCAGAGCAGGCTGCAGTTCAGGTGACAAGAATGTACCGGGAGATGTCCCTTGATGGGCCAGCCTGGATTCCAGTGCACAGCACCAGAACTGGTGAGCAGGTAGGCCCCCCATGCTGGCTGCCATCTGCTGTCCTGCCAGAGTGAGTGTTGGAAAACTCAGTCCATCCCTTCTCCTGGGGACATTTCCCAAGGATACTGGTATCTGCAAGAGCAGGTGGTTCTTGTTTCATACCTTTCCAGTCACCCTTGGGGCAAAAGCTGACAGTACAATAGCTGCATAGAGTAGTTGTCCTTCACAAGACACAAGAGCAGCAGTGTAGGAGATGACAATGGGGTGCAACTACAGAGCAAGGTCACGCTGGACCAAATTTGACATTGTCTCTAAGGAGCACCACCATCCTTAGCAAGGCTGTCATCTCCAAACAGGAGAGGTCCCTGCTGCCAGGAGCTGGCTGCTCTCAGACTGTGTCAAGGGCCTTAGAGATACTGCTGCTGCACCTCCCAATAATCTGAGGTGCCACTTGCTGTGGACCATGGTCCTCTTGTGCTAAAAGCTATAAGATGTTCAGGGAAATCATAAACATGCAATTTTAGCTAAAACCACGTGTGAAGGTCAACAGGAATAATCCACATAGTTTTCATAAATCTTTCTATGGTCCTTGAGGTACTTAATGATATCACAAAGTTTTATGTTAAGCCAGAGAAAAATGTCAAGGGGAGAAGAATGAATGGAAATGATTGAAAGTGAGACTCTGTATTATCCTCCTCGGGCAGCTACTCAGAGCTAACCACAGATGTGAGGCAGCTGGTTCAACTTGCCAGGCAGGAGCAAAACTATGGCAAAGTTGGCTCTAATCTACCTGGAAGGAAGGTGAGAAAACATTGCTTGCCATATTTGTCCTATAGCAGCTTCTCATTAATTCCTGAGGCATGTGAGAGGTGCCCTGCTCTGGACAAGAATCTCCCAAAGCAGTCTCTTAGCCACGCTGAAGCTCTGCTTTGCAGGTGCAGCCCTGCATCACACCTCATGAGGAGAAGATTTTGATACCTGGAGGCTGCCAGTGTGTGCTTGATACCCGAGAGGTAAAACACGGGTTGAAGCTTCCTTTCCTTCTGTTAGGCTTCTAAACGTTGTTCTAGAATTGTCTCTCTCTTTTCTGCACTATTTACACTGCATTATTCTTTATTTAGTGGCTCCATACACAATTTGCAATCAAAATACACTGAAGCAATTGGTTTGGTTTGGTTTTGTTTTTTGTTTTGTGTTGGTTTTGTGGTTTTTTTTTTTTCTGGGGATGGGCAAGTTAGTTGTATTCCTCTTGGTTCCAGCTCATGCCAAGATACAGACCCTTTCACAAGCACACAAACCCAAATTTCTTTATTTTCTCCCAGGCTGTAGTAACAGATTTTCTCTTGGTCATTTGGTGGGCAGGCAAGAGGGGACAGGAACTCTCCACCAGAGGAACCTAATGGTGGTGTTGCCCTTCTCTGCTGGCTGAAGGCAGTGACTTTATTCACCAACAAGCAGAGAATCAAGCAGAACTTTGGGTACCGGTTGGTTATTCCAACAGCTCTGCACTGCTTCTTATCAGACCTTACTACTGCTTTTCATAGTGTCATGGAACTGCCTTCTGGAGGACAACCTCTGTCTGCAGAGAGTCAAGAGTATATTCCAACTCTAGTGCGCAGGATGGGAGACTGCAGGCACTGGGAGGTAGAATTGCATGGATGTATTCAGGATCTGGAGAAAGGAAAGTCAAATGGGTTGGCCATCCAGGACATGGAGGTGGGACTGAGGCAGGCAGCCGGCAAGGGGAGGGGTTGTGGGACATGCCTGCCATCTTGTGTTCCCAGAATTAGCTACTGCCAGGAATGCACAGGCAGTCATTCCCACCACGTCTACTAGTTGTCCTCTTTGTCACTGTGGTAATGGTGAAAACCCATCCACTAAGTTTGTTGAGAGATACTGCTCTTTCCAAGCTGGAATGGCTACTCCCCCCAGCCAGCTCGTCCTCCCACAACCACTCAGATGTGTTTGCCTTTCAGAGACATTCGCGAGTCTAATTGAGGACAACTTTATATAATCTTAGCTAATAGTTTTCCTCCAGGAAAAAAAATCAAAAAACCAACCAAACAAAAAAAAACAACCCAAACCCACAATTCCTTTCTGGAAAATACTAGAATTAAGCACATACTGCTCCAGTGAGGTATGAGCAGCCTGCAGGGTGGAAGCAAGGTTTCCCCTGTGAGCGCAGCTCAGCTCACAGCACACACCAGCACAAGGCAGCTGGCAGCCCCTGCCCTTTTTCCTTGGCCCCATACACCATCCGGAACAGAAGGAGCGTGTTTCCTTTTGTCGGGTTCTTTACTAAGACTGTTTCATTTTTCCCCATTATTTCCCCTAGGGATTCACTTATTACGTTCTTTAGGTGACGTTTTTGTCACTTGTTTGCACCTTTGAGCAAATAAACACGCTCAAATCAGAGTTAGTAATAAGTGAAACTATTCCTTCCAAACCAGAAACTCATTCTTGTCAAGATTCCCATCTATAAATATCTCTGAAAAGGACAAGAAAGTTTAGCTTGGCATGAAAATGTGGGTACCATGAGGAATGCCAGTTTTCAGTGCTACCAGAATGGGCCCCACAATAGATGCATACCATGGAAACATACGTCGTGCCCGGAATACGTGTCTCTCCTGTGCCTGTCTGTGCACTTTGACCTATAGATTGGGCATGGCTGGCAAGCGAAAGCCTGTGGGAAGCTGCAGGGTGCTTCAGGCAATCTGACTGGCAGAGCAAACAGTCCACAAATTCCAGAAAAAAAAAAAAGAAAAAAAAACATCTACGATGAGATAACAAGAACAGGAGGCATTTGGATGTGAGCTGTACGGACCACGGCGAGGGACACCCCCTGTCCAGAGGAATTTAGCATCTCAGTAAACCCCGTGTGGTTGGGGAAGCGGGCCAAGAAGTGACTTGCTGGAGAGGGACTTCCCTGAGCTGGTAGGTGACAAAGGCAGGTTCCCTGACCACCAGTGCCAACAGTTCTCTGTCTCCTGAACTAGTTTCTACAACTTGACATGCACCCACCGCCCCCAGAAACTGGTGACCCTACACAACTGCACTCAGCATATTGTATTCTCGGCTACTTCTAGGTCTTCCCTTGAGCAGTCCTTGCTTTCTCCACATGAGTGTGCCCCATTGTAGGAGGGGTAGGAGGCTTCAAGGCAGGGCTAACTTCTGTGATTGTGTTTGTGGAGTGGAAGTGCCTTTTTTTCTGGTTGACATAACTTCCAGTGGCATGTGGATATCCCTCAGATCAGGTGTCTTTTCAGTTACCCAGCTTTTCAGTTCATCCAACTTGACTTCTCCAAAGGGATGGCCACTTTCCCAAGCAGCTGCTCTGACGTGGATGTGTCTCTGGCGTGCCCTGGGGATCAGAAAGCAGCAGGCAATACGTTCTCATACTCTGCACACCAGACACTAAACTGGGATCTGTGATGGGAGAGCAGCCCCTCCTCCCTGTTATCAGCTAGACCCCTCTCAGGAAGGACCCCATCTGTGATGGTTGCTGGGGCTGCTGATAGCAAGGTCTTTAGGTCAGACTATTTTTGAATAAAGCCTCCTATCTCACCTCAAAATCCTTTCCCATTCTGTGCTTTAAAACAATGCCTGCAGAGCCCCAGCACTCTGGGCAGGAGACACATTTGGCTAATCTGTGTCTGGCTGCTCAAAACGCAGCTGACACCTGTCAAAGTGATAGCAGAGGTGGCTTCCCAAAGAGGTGTCTCCTCAAAATCCTCCGAGGCTCACGGCAAGTAGGAGCCAGCGTCCTTCAGCCCTTATCTTCCAGCTGCACTGAGAGGAACCTGAGGTGTGTGAAGGCAACTTTATCTCCCCAAGTGACAAAAAGCCTCAAGTAAATAAGCTACTGGGTTGGGGAAGGTCCCAGATGTGTTTATGGGCCATGTTTTGAGCCATCACAGCTCACTGCTGAGGAGCACATGGAGAAGTGGTATGTACTGCCAGTACAAGCCTTCCTGACATCCATCCCAAGGAGAACAACAGGACAAGGGCACAGAGCAGACGCCCAAACTGCCCATAGCAATTAGCACATCTGACACCCCTGGTGAAGAGAGCAAAGCCCTAGGTGTGGGCAGGGTGACACAGTCTTGTCCAGAAGCAGGTTCCTTGGGACTGTGATGTGAGCTGTCACGAAGATGTTGGTCACCTGCCATGCTATGACCACCTGCAAAAGGAGCCAGGTCCCCCTGGGGTGGAAACTTCCATGCAGAATCACTCTGGGTGACATTAGGAGAACTATCCCATATTTCCTTTCAGGCCAAAACCTGGCTGTTCCTCTTTTCCCAACCATGAAAACCAGGCAGGTGTCCCATCAGAGAGCAACAGCTCTACCACACACCTCTAGACAGAGGTGTGGATGCTTGCTGGCCTACCCACCAGGTTATGCACTCGTTATGAACGTCAGCCCACAGAGGAATACAGCTGAGCAGGACAGGCAGTGCTGTACCAGAGCAGTCATCTCCCTCTTTTAGCTCTCTCCCAGCTGCTTCCCTCCTTCTCCCGTACGAGGGAAACTGGTGACCAGAGCCCTGGGGTCAGGGCCGTGCTCAGAGGAGCAGGCAGTCCTGCCGTGTCCTGATTATGTCATTGGAAGCCAAAAAGAAAACCAGGTTTTTTACATTTTTCCCCAAATGTCATTTCCATTAGGTCGTCTGTTTCAGCCAATTTAAGCTCTCAGCAGAATTCCCACCAAATTTTATATCAACTATTTTAGGGAAGGGTTTAAAAAAGTGAAAGAGTTTGACTAATTTTAAACCCAGCTTTCCCAAGGGACACTTAATAAAACATACAACAGCTAAAAACCTTTGCTGTTTTGAAGAGTTCAAAATAACATTCCAGAAAGGATCTTTAGAAAAATGTTCCTGCACCGGTCCTGTTCCCGCTGCTGGGCCGGGCCGCCCCTCTTTAATGCACCACATTTGTTTTCCATTTAGTTATCAAACCTACATTAAAATAAAATCTCAGAGTAAACGAAATCAAACTAACCTGCCCCCTTTCATTTTCAGAATATTTAAGGCATATTAAAGGAGCAGAGCCTGTCTGGTTTTGTTTCCAGTGGGGCCAGGTACCGGAGCTCACCAGCTCATCCCCCCGAACCCGTGTGATGGGGTTGGGGCTGAGCATCATCCCTCATCCCACAACAGCCAAGTGCTGCACCACGAGCCACTCCAGAGACAGGCTTTGGGGCTGTCTCTGACACCCCCCCACTTTGATACGAAGTCACCACAGCTGCCACTTGCAGGGAATAAAGTACATTTTATACTAATCCAAGGACCCTGCGAAGCTCCCTCAAGAAACTGAATGGGTTCAGAGGTGGTTTTATTAAAAGAGGGTAGAAAGGAGGTATTTAAGTCATCCTGCTTGGCAGCCTGATGAAATTACCTGTGCTCAGCCGAAAGAAAAGTCACTGAATCGCTTGCAGAATCCTCTTCCTTATATAAAAGTTAAAAACCTTTTGCAGCAATGGAGCTTTAGGGAAGGGCCTGCCCAGGGAGGTGGTGGAGTCACCATCCCTGGAGGTATTTCAGAGATGTGGCACTTCAGGGCATGCTCTAGTGGCTGAGATTGTTGGGTTGGGTGATCTGTTTTGTGGGGTTTGGTTTGGGGGATTTTTTGGTGTGTGTATGGTTGGACTCGATGATCTCAGAGGTCCCTTCCAACCATGAAAATTCTATGATTCTGTGATTCTTCCTGCTGAGACTTGTTGCTTTTAGCACGCTCCCCTTGCTCTCCCCTGCCCCTCTGTCACTTCTGTGCCTCTGGTCACCTGTTGGATGGTCCAAGGATGCTGGTCCCTGGCTTGGTGGCAAGTTAATTGTTCAGGATTCAGCACCTGAAGCTGGGGGTGGGAGTCCCACGGGTGATCTGATCAGCTGGATGCACCCATCACCTTCCTGCTCCAGCACAAGCCATCTGGGTGACAGCAGGCATTTGAAAGTCATTTACATTTGTATTGATCTGCATGGTGGGGAGTGTCAGCGACAACATTAGGTCTTTTGAAAGGAAGACCTATTTTGTCTGGTTTATTCCTAGTTTTCATCATAGGGATAATCTTCAGACCAAAACATGTAATTCATAAATTTTCATGTTTTTTTTAAAGAAATGGAAAATAAGAATTAACGTATATGAGTCAACATCTGCCTAGGGAGCATTCGCTAAAATATTTACTATGCAAGTAATTTGATGCCATGATTACCTTCTTTTCATTAATAGCAGACAGTATTTCTTTTTGTCAACAAAGATATTTCAGATTTATTGAAGCATAGTGGGATACGTCTAGGTCCCAAACATACAAACAAAACTATAAATAGTTAGAGAAGATAAGAAAAGTATCTTACGTAAATACTCGGCCTGAAATGAATACAGAACCCAGGAATCCTTCCTTGCTCCCCAGTATATTTAACTTTTCCAGATGTGCCTGGATGACCAGTTTGGGATTAGAAGACTGAAGTTGTGTGGCGTGAGGCCTGCTCTTCAGACAGAATAAGTTGGAATAAACGTCCACTTTTCTACAATTCTTGCTGACCTGAACAAGTGCTTTGATATTTCATGGAAGAGACATCTCTCACTTGATTTTGTCTGTCCTGCAGACCGTTGTCTGCTTGTGAAAGGCAGCCCCTGCTTGCCCCAGTTCTGCCAGCTCCCACCAGTGCAGGGTGCAACCACCTCTCGCAGCCAGCACCAGTGAGATGTGGGGTTCTCACAGCATCCTTCCCTGCCTCTGAAATATCCCTCAATACTTTCAAGGGCGGAGGGAAGCTAACTTCTAAACCCAAATATGTAAGAAAGAGGATGTTGTCAAGAATAAGGACAGACACCTTATGGCTCATTTTCCCTCAGAACAGACAGGAAAAGGCTTGTTAGAGCAGTGTGTGAAATTATTTTGTTTACACTTTGTTTGCATTACAGCATCAGGTCTGTGTTTACAGAGCTTTTCAAACCCTTCTCCAAATAACTTTCCTGTTTGTTTACAAATCAACAGCAGGAAGCTCCCGACTACCCTCACTTCAGTGTTTTCTGCTCCTGGAGGTATGACCCCAGGGACGTGCAGCGACTGTTGCTCTGTCTCCAGCAGCCACTCTATTCCTCACCATTCAGAAAAAAAGCCTAGCATATGCTTAAACATTAAAAGGTTATACCTAGCACTGATTTCTACTTTCATAATCTTTAAATAGTAGGCAACTCCTACTATTATATCATAGAATTATAGAATCATCTATGTTGGAAGAGACCCTCGGGATCATCAAGTCCAACCATCTACCCTACTCTACAAAGTTCTCCCCTGCATATCACATATATTGTTATATATATACTGACATATTTCAAAGTTATCTCAAACTTGCCCCAATCTCTTTTTTTCTTTGGGTTTTATTACCTTGGAGGAAAATGTTCTGTAAACTTTGGGTCTCTGCTGCAGCGCCTGTAACGTCGTCTTTACTCAGGTTGTTCATCCCTGAATCTGCTTTTTGCAAACCTTGGGCACCTCCATATCCCTCCCCGGCTGGGAGAACTGTGAAGCCTCTGCTTTCTCTCCAGTTTGAGTAGCCTAAACTGATTGAAGACCGGACTCAGAGAGGATAGGGGGGGGAGGCTGGGGGAGGCGGGGTGTGCTGTAAGCAGGATTAACCACGCAAGGCATCTCCCGTTTCTCATTAAACGGTGGTGGGTGGAGGAAACGTCTGCGATGCCGAAGGTGAAGGGGCTGTTTCTGCAGCCAGAGAAGGTGGCCCTCGGGGGGCTGCAGGGAAAGGGGTGCTCTCGGGAAGCTGCAGCTCGCACCCCACAGTGGGGGCAGTACTTGCGCGGACGATGAGCAGATCCCAGCACGGACGGATGGAGGACTCCCCGGCACTTCCAGCAGGCTCTGCCGAGCCACGAGCCAAGGTGCAGGACAGTAGCAGCCTGAAATCATATAAATAAACAACAGGAGCAGGTTCCTGCTCTACCCTCGAGTCTCTGCTGCCGTGCAGGACTAGCTGCTCCCCAAAGGTGGCCAGCAAGAGGCCACAGTGCGCTGGCCCCAGGGATCCCAACTGCATCCATCTCCCAAGCACCTCTGCTGGGTGCAGACGATGCCCTCATCATGTTTCCCAGTGCTTTGGAGGAGGCAAAGCCTTGCAGATGTCACAGATTCTCTGTTTTTAAGTGTTGTCTAAGCTTGGGAGCAGAGCGGGGAGAACTGGGCTGAAGAAGGTCCATGTGTGAGGGAGCTGGGGTAAATGGTGCCTGGGAGCTGGGAGATGATCCTGAGGAGGTGAGGGAGCTCAGAGGGTTGGGAGCAGGGTGTTGGGCACCTAGACAAATGCCATCATGCACGGGCTCCTGCTCTACCCCAAACCACCATGTATATTCCTGCCATATCTTCTGGGCTGAGGGGACACTGAGGAACCTTCCCTGCACCAGTGAAAGGTCCAGGCTCAGGTGTGAGGGGTAAGCAGGGGCAGGGCAGGGCACTTGAAGCCTCTGTGATGGGGGTGGCACCTCAGTGAGGGGAAGGACCATTAGCCAAGGGAGAGCAGAGGAAATTCCTGTTCCCAGAGCCTCGGGTGGAATGAGGGTCTGTGCATTCCTGTGCCTGAGGAACTCCTCCGAGCCCAGAGGTCACCTGGGTGGGGAGGGCTGGTGATGCTGCAGGCAGGGTCCTCCAGGAATCTGCCAGTTTGAGAGAATTTTAGGATCCATCTGCAGCCTCTTCCATGGCCAAGGCAGGCAAGCAATGGCACAAGCTTCAGTGAAATAATGCATCTAATCCGCCTGAGTAATGCTAATGCAAGCCTCTTGATTAGTGTTTAGAAACCAGGCAAACAATTGATTTAAAATAATTGGTAAATTATGATTAAATAAAAACATTTATACAAAAGAGTTTGTCATTGATATGGTTAAATAAATATTTGCAGAAGTAACTTATACTTGGCCCCGTGCCTGGGCGATGAGCTCTCTTGGGCTGGCTGTGGTTTCATTTTAATAAAGACCAGAAGGCATTCCAGAAATACATAATGCTCCCAGCCCATCCGATGTATATCTGGGGCTTTAGCTCTGCTCGCCGCTAACCCGGGCCCAGCTTTGCTCCAAATCGCTCGCTAGTGCCTGTCACACCCCCTCCCCAAAAATACGCTCCTTATTTAGGGCTGAACCACAAAACAAGTGGCTGCATCCAGACGGTTTAGTGGGCAGGAGGGAGGGATGTGGGTGGAAACGTTCAATTCGTTGCTGTTCTCCGGCAGCGTCGGAGCAGAGGTAGGGCTGGGTAAGGTTGTTTTGGAGCAAAACCTCAAGCTTTGGAGCTGCTGCAGGTCTTACGACAACCCAGCTCTTATCTGGCCTGGCTCGGTGGGAGATTTCCAAGAGCTTTAGGAAGGGGTTAGCCTCATTACCATGGGTTAGAGATAAGGAAACCGAAAGGAGACGTGACTTACCCGAAGTCCGACTGCAGAGGGAACAGAAGCCAGGACACTCCGCCGGCTCGGGCATGTCCTCCTCGGCTCTGTTAGCCAGACGGTTCCTGCATTGCCTGGCCACCAAGACACCCTTGTGGACTAACGGGACTCTCTCAGCCCCCCCAGGCATCCATGTGCTGCGGAGTGTCTCTGCACACACTCAGTGCAAGGAAGGTGTGGGGAACACACAGTGTGTAACCTGGGGGTTCTGCAGGTGATGCTGACTATTTCATTGCTTTGGTCCCTCATTTTCAGCCAGACACCAAGCCACCAGAGCTTGGAGCAGCCAAGCCAGGTGCAAAATCCCCTTCCCACCTCCGCTGGCCATGCAGGAAATAGCACCAGCTCAGACTGGAGTCTCTCGTGCTCCTTCTTACTGGTCCCACAGCCGCTTGCACAAGGCTGGCTGGCTGGGAAGCCCTGCTTGGAGAGACATCACCCCCCCACCTTCCCTTTCTCATGCTGTGAAGGCACCTCCTCATTTAAAATGTATTTTCCAAGGGAAAAATAAAAGCATTAAGAAAGCATACATTGCGTGCAATGCAGTGCCCAGATTAAACAGCATAAAGGGGATACCTTTCTGAATATATTTTCTAAGTCAAAATTCTCCTTAAGGCTGAGATCTGACATGCTTACCGTCCAGCAGTTTCGAAGTTTGCAGAAATAGTCAAATAGTGTTTCTCTTACCTAATTTTCAAAAACCTCACTTCTCGAATAGGAAATAATTAAGTCCCATAAAATCTGAACCAGGGACACTATGCTCTGAAAATCAGAAGGTAAAAGGGGTTCTGAGCACCAGCACTGCTGCGGTTTGTCCTGCCCCGGTGGGGCAGGGTGAGGGCTGCCCAACACGGGGACACCTTTGGCTGGCACTAAGGGCAGGAGAGACAAGCAGGCACATGCAGCAGCTGTCTCGTTCACCACCACATCCTTTCAGGAGCACACAGTCAACTTGCAGCACAGTGTATCTTCAACATGGTCTGGGGATGTGACCCAGACCCTAGAGAGTGCAAAGCTTCACCTGGGGTGCCCTGTGGATGCTAAAGGGTGGGGAAGAAGGAGGGAAAGCTTGAGGGATGCAGGAAGAAGGACACAGCAACCAACCGTAGGCTTGGTTTACACCATGTCAGAGGTTCTTGTGGGACAGATGGATGAAGCCCCTGCTTTCCTGAGATGCAGCGTCTGAGGCTTTCTCTAGTCCCTGCTGCAAGGGGGGCTTAGCACCTGCTTATGGCCCAAGACATCAGAGCAGCCCCGGGTGCTAGAGAAGTGCCCTGCTGGCAGCAAGTCACCAGACTCTGCCATCCCTGCCCAGCTCCATTCAGAAATCATCCCTAAAATGTCATCTGAGGTGAATTAAAATAAAAATTTGCCTTCCCCAGCTGTGAAACACAGAAATACATGATCCCACTCAGTGTACATCTCCCTCAGTTATGCCCACAGGGAGTCAGCAAAGTCTGTCCCCAGTCCTCTGCCCCACAGAGACATGGGGGACAAGACCCTCCACCACTCATAGGTCTGCACCAGGGCTGTGCCCAGGGCACATGGTGCTGCTGGGCTGCCTTCCTGCCAAGGGCAGCCCCCTGACCCTGGTGTCCCCCCACAATCATGAGTCAGGAGGCAGCTCTTGGCATCCTCCAGCCCACAGACCAGACCAGTGCTGCCTCTGGAAAACACGGGCCATGTATATCCTGGCCCTTCCCCCTGCTCTGCATGGACAGAGGAGGTCCCCAAGTGCCTTGAACTCCTGCCAGTGCAACCCGCTTGACCTAAGAGTTGTGCTCAGGCCAGCATCCCCATTGCGAGTGTCACCCCTCCCACTGACCCCCCTCCCAGCCTCAAACCAGGCTGGGACTTTCAGCCTTTAACTCTTCCTTCACCCTGTCTGATCTACCCTGCCCTCAGCTCCTGGAGTTGAGTTGATGGAGTGGCTGCAGCCACCCCTGCCAAGGGACCGGTCGATGTGTCAGGAGTGAGCCCCCCACGCTGTGTCTGCTGCCCGGAGCCAGGGGGAGAGGGACAACTGTCACCATCCCTGTCCCCACAGCCTGGATGTCATGGGAAGGGCTGGGCAGGGACATGGGGCAGCTCCACCACGGTGCCCAGCAGCTCTCTGCACTCACTGCACATCCCTGCCTGGTAAACACAACAGGCAGAGTTTTACAATCAAATATTTATGCTAGTAAAAAAACATTTTACATAATCTTTAAACAGCTATGTCATCTCCCTATTTTCATTCTCTGATCTCTCTGTTTTGAATTGGGATTGGAGAATTTAGCGTATTTACCAAGAAGTAAATATTATGATGAAAACATCAGGCAGCTTAATAGTAGCTTTAGTGAAGTGCAGAAGTATTTTTGTGTTCGTGTTGTCAATTGCATAATATCCTCTGGACTTTCATAAATTAAGGGACCTTGCTTGGATGCTTGCAGTGTTCTGATAAATAGTTCACAGCTTGAATTCAATAAGGCCTGTCTGCTGTCAGAACGGGAGGAGTTCGTGACATCTCCACCATAAATTCCTGCCCTCAAGCTCCACGAGGAGATAGGGAGGTGACAGAGCAGTTAAATGCCTGGCAGACAGTAGCCAGTTCAAGGCAGGCAAATGGCACTTGGCACCTACCAGGGCCTGATGCAAGTAGAAGGTAAGGACTGGGTTGTGTTGAACCACTGATGCTCACAGCTTTCTGACCAGAGAAATACATCACTCGGGGCCAAGTCCTGAGCTAGGTCCAAGCTAGGAACATTCCAAGGTATTCCTCAGACACCAACTCTGCTTCACAGTGGAGGAGAGTCTGCTGCTAGCTAGCTCCAGCACAGAAAATCTCTGTCTGTCTCGGGTCACAGAGAGGAATATCCTGACTATTTGCCACGGGAGAGCCAGAGGACCTCTTTTCTGTGCTATTCACCCCTGGGCTGAGTCCTTCCCAGGTTCCTGAAGATCACAACCATGACCAACAGCACAGCTGGAAGTCTGCTAGGACAGTCATAGAGCAGGAGATTCATATCTGTCCTAACTTCAGATGACTGCAGTGATTTATGCCTCCATCATTGAGACGTATTAATGGTCTGTTCACCTCACCCATTATAAAATTCTCCCTCAGCAAAAAGTTGCTTCTTCCACTTTCTTTCCAGGTGATGACATCCTGCCAGTAGATATCTTAGAATCACAGAAACATAGAATGGTTTGGGTTGGAAGGGGTCTTAAAGATCATCTTGTTCCAACCTCTCTCTGCCATGGGCAGGAACACTTCCCACTGGGCCAGGTAGACACCTCCAGACTAGGCATCTTCAAATGATGTCCAGAGGTCCTTGTGAGCCTTGGCTACTCTAATGACTGCTCCATATTCAGTTTATCATAGCTGTGTTGGTTATGAATGGAAGAATACTCCTCCAGAGCAACATAATTGTAAAGGCAAATCTCTCTCCAGCCTTCCTGCTCCTTCAGATTCAGAGTTATACCAGCCAGGAGACATTCAGCACACAGCTGTGTGCCAGTACAGTTGCACCTCCCCATGGGACTTTCCCCAGCACAGCTAGACAAGCATGCAGCAAATTATCACAAGCCTACACATGGGATGGGGAGAGTCAGGGTCATGACTTCAGCCCATCAGATTAGTCTTCCCAGAGCATGTCATGGAGATGCAAGAAATAAGGCCACGGTAGGGAGGGATTTTCTCCAAACAGAGCTGCCAGATGCTAGAGAGAAGAAAAAACTGAGCTTATTCCCACAAGAATGGGCAGTCTGAGCAGGTGTGACTGGCAGAATAGCAGGTTTGGGGAAAAACTCTTTGCTTGGACAGTTACAAACTGTTTACGAGACCTTTTACTTATCATAGAATCAGAATCATTCAGGTTGGAAAAGACCCTGGGGATCATCAAGTCCAACCATCAGCCCCACTCTACAAAGTTCTCCCCTACACCATATCCCCCAACACCACATCTAAACAACCCTGAAACATCCAGGGATGGTGATTCAACCACCTCCTTGGGCAGCCTATTCCAGTGTCTGACCACTCTTTCTGGGAAGAATTCTTTCCTAATGTTCAGCCTAAACCTACCCTGGTGCAGCTTGAAGACATTCCCTCTTGTTCTATCAATAATTACTTGTGAGAAGAGACCAGCACCAACCTCTCTACAATGTCCTTTCAAGAAGCTGGCATTACATCCAACCCTGAGTCTTGCAGTGAATTCGGGGTTTTGCTGTTGACAATGGTGATAAATGCACTCTGTGCTGGCACCAACACCAGCAGGAGCTGGAGCACAGGGGTGACATGGCAGAGCTGGATCTCCTTGTGCAATGAGAAAGCAAACGGCAGAGCAGGGGTTTAGGCAAAGTGAATCCCCTGCACGAGGCTGAGCAGGCAGGAGACAGATCCCATCCTCACCTGCCAGTGCAGCCCTGGGGGCATTTGGGGGACGTTTCCCCCTAGGGCTGTGGCTCCACAGCCCTGAGACCTGCTGGTGACTGGCCTTCTGTGGCACAGACACTGTGTGACACACTGACCCCTCCGAGTCCCCAGGGGGATCTCGCAGAAACGTCAGCTCATTTGGGTCTTTTTCCCACAGATGCAAACCTACATAGAAACAAACAATCTTCTTTAAAATAAATCAGTACCATAGAATGTGCTGGAAGATTAGAAGGGACTGCTTCCTCGCATCTGGTGATCAACACAGAGCTGATATCCTTATGGCTCTGGGGTGTGACTTCTCAGTTCAAAGGAATTCCCTACCATGACTAATTTATTCTGGTATTTAAGGCTCCTTCACTCACTGCAGTCAATATGACCCTATTTACAGCAGAGATGCCTATAGCAATGCTGGAAACAGAAGAACGGGAAGCAGTCTTTGGCACCTACTTGCCTGTTTCATCTTCCAATGAAAGGTGGCATCTGGTGGTGACGCCTGCCCTTTTTAGATCTGAACAGTGGTTGTGGTGTAGCACAGTGCTTGGTGACACATCCAAAACATGCGAGCGCTGGGCAGTGTGAACTGTGAAAACACATGAGGAACCTGTGGAGGGTGTTACTATTTCTGGGCTATCTACAGGAGATAGCCTCCAGGCAACTGGACCAGTACCTGTGTGTCATCTCCATGCCTCTACTCGGAGGGTAATAGGAGACAGCTCACCTCTGTTTCCTGAGGACATCAAGAATATAAGTGGTCAGGGCTGACTCTCATATAATGACTAGCACAGGGAAACACCAGCTCTGAACTGTGAATTCAGCAGGTGAGTCATTTGTGGAGACCAGTCATCTCTTAGAGGTTGCGTCACCTCCTAAGAAACAAGCATGGCCATTGAAGAGAGAGCTTGCAAGGTTTGGACACTGGTATTCCCTGGAGGAGGGAAGGGAAAAGGAGTGAAGAAGGGAGGGAAAGCAGGAGAAGAAAATGCCTTTAACCACTCTCAGCCTTTGCCAGCGGCATGTGTTTATAGGGCATAGTTTGTGGCTGTTCAGTTTTGGAGAAATGATTTCTGAGAGCATGTCCTGGAACCACCATCATGGGGCTTTGAATTTTCACCATCTCAGAAGCCTGGGGTCAACTGTTTGCCTCCCACCAGACCCATGTGTGCCTCATCCCTTCCCTCCCCTGCACTCGCAGGGAGAGGCAGCAGTTTACTGGAACCCAGTCCAGACCTGTGAGATTGCACCCCATGGAAGTACCTCAGTGGGCACAATGTGTGTGCAACGTTCACAAGGCAGCAGGAGAAGTTTCTCCTGGCCCAACCAGGTTCAGGCACTGTTTAACAATCTGTCTAACTGGCTTTCTTCATTATCACTTAATTCCATCACAGGCTTATCTGGTAAATAGCACGCTGGGTGCTAGTTCATTCTCTGAAAGGATGTCACATGAGAAGGTGGCAGTGGGGATCTAAGTAGGTTGCCCAGTGGAGCTCATGAGTTGGCTTGGTTCTCCCTGAAGCGCCTGTGCCTTTCCTTCCTTACTGACCTGACTAGGTAAGGGCAGGGCATTCCCCTCATCTGGGATAAACAACTGGCACCCTGTGTCAGGGATCCCAAGGAGAAAGGAACAGCTATTGCAGGCACCAGCAGAAGAGCAAGAGGTGGAAAGAATGGTGGCCAAATATTGACATCTCCAGGGTCAGTAGTATGCTGGGGTCTGCCTCTCGTATGACTGTGATTTAAGGAGCTGTTGACACAGCATCAGAAGTGATTTTAGAATAAATTTTTCAAATCAGTAGTAACAAACCTCTGGGATCTGGTAGTCTCAGAAGACTGCAGAACTCTGAAATATTCAAAGGAACACATCTCTGCTGCCAAGCACAGTGTGCAATCCAACATCCTTACCTGCCATAGGTGGAGAAGGGGGGTAAATCTGATGCTCGTTTTTACAAAAGGCCCCAGTGAGGAACTGAAAACAAGTAGATGTTCATTCCAGTTAGCAAATTTGTTGGGAATAGATACAGCAGAAATATAGAGGAATTCTATGTATGAGGGTTATCCTGCCCACCAATCACTCAAAATTCTTGAAAGTGTTCACTGACAGTACAGTTAAGAGTGGGCCAAAGAATACAGTGGCTGTGGGTTTCCACCAACCTTTCAATGAGATTTCTTCTCTATCTCCAAGCTTGTAGGTGGAAGAGGAAAAGCCTAATGACTTGTTAAAGACGGGAATAAGTTGTCATTTTTCACACCTGAGTGAGATCGTTTGTGGAGTGCCAGAAGAACATGCACTGGGAGAGGGCTCCTCAGTAGAAACTTTAGGGAAAAGGGATGATGATTCAAACTTATGAAAGCAGTTCCTGAAAAGAACTGCAGAACGCTCTCTCCATGCTGAATGCCTGAAAGATGAAATATCAGGTGAGATTCAACACCAAGAAATGTAAATAATGCACAGAATGGGGAAGAGAAATGGCTGGTCTGTGCATCTCCATGGCCAAGATCCCAGCATTAGCAATTACCACTCAAGGAAGAGATGTGGCTTTAGACTTGAGACATGACAGCTCCATGTCTTCTGGCTGCCAGTGACCACTACAGTTTCTATAGCCTTCTCAGAAGAGCACCTTAGTGCTCTCAGAGTGGTAGCTCCAACACCACCTGGATAGGAAACTGCATGGAGTGAAGTGCCAGATAAGCAAGGTCATCTCGAGATGTTGTTTGTACTAACACAGAATTTCACCTCAGCATCCCTAAGAAAATTCTGCTTTAACCAGGAGGTGAGGTTTTAGGTGAGATCTTATGCAGCAATTTGAGATCCTTGGTTGACACTTCAGTCTTCACTGCACTTCCCTTTCATTTTTAGTGTTATTCAGCAGGCGTGGCAATGCTGATTTTTTTGGATCTGGGTGTTCAAGGGAAGGACTGTCAGTAGCTAACAGGTTGTAGGTGACGAGAAAAAGGAACCAAAGAAAGTTGCAACAGTCTCATCCACTCCTTCATGGACTTGTAATGCTAGGGAGGAGGGAGCAAAGCCATAACACCAGCCGCCCTGCACAGGCACTGCCATTCGGGACAAGCTCTGACATCTCTTGTGAGCAAACCCAGGCACTGAGAAACTCACACTGTGTGAGGGGATGCTTGGGTGCCTGTCACAGCTAAATAACTGGTGTAAATGTGCTCAGACAGAAGCAGGCTCACTCATCTAGTGGAGAACTGCCTACACACCCTGAGATGCGTGGCCAGTACAACCTCCCATGTGTACTGCTGGTCTGACATGTGCCCTCCAGGGGAACTGCTCAGGAATTATCTGCTGGTTAATAAAAAGTCCTGACAAAAGAGCTGGGAGGAATAAAGGCATCCCATTAGAATGGAGGTTACATCACCCACGTGGGACACCATGTACATCCCGAGCAAACCACCAGCATGGATGCGCCCACTAAGTCACACCAGGCTTTGCATTAGTCTGGATGAACAGTCACCAAACAAGAAAGGAGAAAGATTTATTCTGAAGCATAGATGCCATCTTGTCCATTTGGCCTCTGTACACTCTCACAGTGACTCAAGATCAAGGAACCTGTGGTCTTTGCATGACTCCATCTCCCAGGCTTCTGTGCTTGTGGAGTTTGCAGCGTTCATCCTCCATTCTGACACGAAAGTAAGGAATTTATCCCCAGCAAATAGACTCCATCTGCCACTGTCTGGCCATCCTCCCCAGTTGAGGCAGACCACACACAAATTTCTTGATCATTCTGGGATTTTATTAATGTGTTTACTTTTTCAGCTGCGCATTTTGCAGCCCCTAGCCCATCTAAAATAATGCTTGCCCTTTTTCCCTGTTGATTATTGCCCAACATTTCTGCTTCTTTTTTCTTGTGTATTCCTGATTGTGACTCACCACAATATTTTGTTTCCTTCTTTGAAATAATTCTGAGGCTTCACCGCACTTGTGTGGGACCATGTGAAAAATTTTCTGAAAGTCAAAACCTGAATTTTTTAATTGGTTCTGTTTATCCACTGCTTAAGAGGCACCTCCAGACTGCCTCGAAATGTTATGAGACCACAGCCTGTCCCCATCTCACCCACTAATCACTTTAGTAGTCCGTGCTAGAGAAAAAAAAAAAGAAAAAAAAAGCCTTTGTCTTCATTTGCCATTTAGATGTGCAATGCATCGCCACAAAAGAAGGAAGACTATGATACTCAAGGGCTCTAGATGCCCAAAAGGCTCCTACACTGTCTGTATCCTTGATGCAGGGTCTTTCAGTAAGTCTTCTTCTGTGCACAAGTCTCAACAGAGACAAAGTGCTGATGGTGGAGGAGGTGGGAGAAGCCCACAGAGCAGGGTGCCTGGCAGCAGGGACTAGGTCTGTCCTCCCAGGCTCCCCCAAGCATTTGGTATCAGACCTGAAGCTTGTGTGCCCATCCATCATACCCACAGATAACCCTGAAGGGATAGAGGGACAGATCCAGGATGAGATCAGCACATGAAGTGCTGTTTACTTTGGGCAGCTCACCCCTCCTTGCTGGCCCTAAGCCATCCCTTCTGATGGTCTTCTACTGCCACAGGGAGATTTACCCCAAGTAGAATCACACCGTGCAGTGCCTCCCTTGCACTTCATTCCTCTTACACTGAACACGAGAGACTGGAGATGGCAACTTGCAGGCAGAAAAGGGCACGAACATGGACCAGTCTGATAGCAGCAAGGAAGCAGACTGAGGAAGACTCGCAGGAAAATGTAGCACTGGAGTGAAAAAGTTCAGGAGACCCTTCCTTCGGGCTGCTGGGTGCCATGAGTACTGTCATGGCTGATGTGGAACCAGGGACCCATCAACCACACCTGTCGATAATCCTGAAGGGGTAGAGGGACAGATCCAGGGTGAGATCAGGACATGAAGTACAGCTGGAATCTCCGCAGGCAGGTCCAGCTAATGCACGATGGAGTAGACAATAGGAACCGGCAGACTCAGGAGGGAGGGGACACCTGAGAGGGGCTTTGGCCGTTGGGGGCAGTAAATCACACCAGAGTTTGCGAAGTACAAGAAAGTGCAGTTTGAGACTGTGGGTACTGATGGGTCTTTTCTTGTCCTAGAGCTGCTCACGGTGTGGTTCTGCTAAATGGTGGCATTTGTTTCAGGACAGGACTGCTTGTGAGAAGAAGACCATTAGATGAGACATTTCAAGCATGGTGGGCTAAACATTAGGAAAAAATAGTATGGAACAAGCTTCCTGACCACCTTGCTGGACACTGCAGTAGGGCTGTGTTTACTGACTCAGATCAATGCTTGGAGATGAATTTATTGCAATAAATACTTCCTTATCAGACCTTAAGGAATCTCCTCTTCATCAGTGGGTATCAGGAAATCACAGTCCAGCTCATGACCAGCAGAGGCCTCGGCTCAGGACAGCCTCCTGGCATGGGCTACATGAGGGTGAAGGACCCCAGCACTTTCAACTGTAAGTCTGGAAGTCTTATCACCAAGTCAAAATGTTTAAGAGGACTTCCCAGAAACCATGGGATTAATTAAAAAATAAAAGAATTAAAATAATTTTTAAAACCCCAAAGCAACAACAACAACAAAAAACACCAACAAAACAAACCAAAAAACCCACTAAAACCCTAAACCAGATCTGAGGAAATTTTCGGATGGATGTTTAGGCAGTTTCCCAGGTGAGACCCATGTGTCAGGGAAACTGAGACATCTCCTTGACCTACTGGTTACAAGGTGAAAGGTGCCATCAGTTCATTTCCTTCCACTTACCTCAAGTTAACCAGACATGGGCTTGGGGTGGTGGTAGCGGGGAGGGAACCTCAAAGGATCTGTATCTCCTTACTTTGTGTGGCTGCAAAAAGATTTTTCTTCTCTGAGAGAATGTTTGGCAGGTGGAGAAGCATTTACATCTAGCGTGTGGCTGAGCCCAGCCTCCTTGTGCTCAGCTGCAGCACAGGAGATTTTAAGCCAAGATTAAGCCCTGCCTGGTATATTTGGCATTATTCTGAGTGTCTGTGTGTAACAGAACAAGAGGGTGTGTTCTCAACGCCTGCAGTGTCCTACCTGGGCCACAGCGTAGGTGAGGACCTCAAGCAGATACGGGTAGACAAAGGTTTGCAAGGAGCAGCCCAGCTCTGGGCACACCTGGAAGGGTGTCCAGACCAGACACCTGGTCATCCCTGGGCTCACCTTTGAGACACCTGAGCATCCCTGGGCTCAACCTTCGGCTTCCCAGCGCAGTCGGGATCCGTGCATCCCAGGGCACAGCTGGCTGTGTGCACCCCAGGGGCAGCAGCGTCTGGGTCTGCCCAGTAGCTGCGTCCTCTGGCTCCCTGGTGAGACCAGCATCCAACACGATGCTCAGGACCTGCACCCAGCCATCGCCTGGCCCCAGCCCTTCCTTCGTCTTAGGGTCACAGAGACCCCAAAGCCACACTTGGTGGCCCCGGGGCGGGAGTCAGAAGCCCGGGGCCATCCTCGCACCACACTGGAAAGAGTTAAGCCCTGGCTCTGTTGATATTTCCAGGGAGCTTCCAAAGTCAGCCCAGCCGAAGAGAGCCCTGATTGGCTGCGTACCGGCCGGTAGTAATTAGTATCAGATATCAAACTTCTGTCTTTGCTAAGACCCTTTCCGATAGTCGCTGCTCCCCGCTAGACGATGACATCAGCCAGGACACCCAGCTGCTGGTAGTAAACTCCGGGCGGGAGGAGGCTCCCGCCAGCTCCACGTTAATTAGTTCAACACAGCACAGGGGGAGCAGTCGGTGTCTGGAGGGTCAGTGCTGGATGGGACCAAATCTTTCAAAGCCACTTGCTGCTTCTTGCCGGCCAGCTGTAAAAGCACCCAGAGGGTCCCGGAGAGCTGGATGAATGCTGAGCTCCAGCCGTGGTCTGGGCGGCTTCTCTCTCTGGAGGAAGTTAATGGTTTAAGTGAGGGGCGTCTGGATCTGGTCCCCGAGTCACCATGACACTCCTGGGGTCTGAGCACTCCTTGCTGATTCGGAGCAAGTTCAGATCAGGTAGGGGAAACCTTGAGATTTCTCTTAAAACTTCTCTCTCCGGCAAGCCGTAGCTACAGACTGTTTTGCATTAAGTGTTTGGAAGGAGCATGCGAGCAAAATATTCAGGGTCTTGTAGAGCTGTCACGGCTTTGCTCTTACAGAGGCTGTTCCACAAGTGGAGAAACGCATCTTCCTTCCTCTCGGTTGCTTTTCTATTTTTTTTTTATTTTTTTTTCCCCCCTGGTTTTCCATTGTCTTCGATTTCTGTCTCTAGTTTATTTTGGTAAAACTGCAGTTCCCAGGTCTCCTGCCCCGGCCCTTCTGCGAAGGATTTCAGGCAGGAAGCCAAAAGGGCATCTGGGATAAAGAAGGCACCTAACGCCACCCAGATATTCCAGGTGCTCTTGCGGGTCCGTCTGTAACAACGGCAGCGAGGACAGGCCTGACACTCTCTCTGACAGGCAGGCAGCTGACTTTGTTCCATTAAGTTGTGACTAATTGGAGAAAAATGAATTTGAAGAAATGCGTCATTTTTAGAAGTAAAAATAACAAATGGAACATGAAAAGTATTTAAAGTGACATCATCAGAGAAATAAAACCAGAGCCACACAATCGATTGCCGCTCTCGGAGGGTTTGCAAGTAAAACATGCCTCCGCCTCGTAAGTTAGGGGAAGCTCCGGTAAGGGGCTTCTCGGAGGACCTTCAGCGTGAGTGAAGGTGAGTGAAGGTGAACTATGGGACGGTCACTTCTAAACCAGACCCTCTGCTGGATATTCGTGCCTTTATTCACTGGCTTTATTTATAGTAAGTATGCCGCGCTTGTGAGTGGGTGTCTTTACTTGTAATTTTTTGTTTTTTAAATGAACGTAACGTACTGTCATATTAACGGTAATGCCCAGGAGCTTCCTCTGACCTTCCCGGAGGTGAGGTTCTCCCTGGGAGTATTATCGGTGAGGATGTTCAGACAAACCAGCTGCATGTGCTGTATTGGGATGCTGTAAAACCGGACGGGGTAGTCACGTTGGAACACGCAGCCGGTCTGGCATGTCACCCACGCCGTGTGTGTTTTTGCCCCCTCGTGCAATGTACATGATGAAATCAGAGATTTATGGTAGGGATGGTAGACATGAGTGGTGTTATCAGGATCTCTTAGATAGCTGGGTGGTCAACTTAAACTTTGTTTTCTCAGCAAATACAAAATTGGCAGTTGGTTGAGAACCCAAGAGTGTGTGTGCAAACACAAGTGTCCTAGTCTGGCTGAATTATACAAAACCGGGGTCCGGGGCTTTGGTGTGGTTTCTGTATCGCTCTGATCTTACATTTCATGAGATTAAGTCATTCCTTAGATTTTGTTGGTATATTATGGTACATTGCTGTTCATTTGAAAAAAATCTAGGTCTGTAACAATTCCTCCAGCAACTCCAAAGCAACACTGCCACCTTTCTGACAGAGGAGGATGGGCTGCGTTACACGGCCCTGCATTCTTTTCAAATGAACCAGTATTGTTTTTAATGCTCATTTCTGGTTTATTTTTAAGCTGGCTTTATTATAGAACCAACAGTGAGATCTCTAAACATATTTTTCAAATGGTTCTCCAGTAAAAGTAAACTTTGTGGGTCTTTGCATCCATAAATTCTTGGACCTTTTGGCATTTCTAGGGCAGTCAATCTGTGGGGGCATTCTTTGGTTCGTGACTAATTCCCACAACTGCCAGCCCCCACTATTGCCTGGTGAGAGACAGGTTTCCCGTCATATGAGATTTCTCTGCCTATTCATTATGTTTGAGTCAGGCCTGACAAAACCCCAGACTTGTGTCTGCCCCTTGCCCTCCCCACCGCTGGGACCGCAGCAGGTAACGCAGGACACGGCCACCACGCAGCCCTGGTCATCACCATCTGTGGGACAGGGGAGGAGAGAGGGGTGATGAAGAACAGAAATAAATCAAAAATGCTGCTTTCAATTTTTTTTTTTGTTGGATTTTTAGTAACATGGGGAACAGAGAAGAAAAGCTAAGTTGTAATGGTTGAAGGGGTCAAACCTCTTCTATATGCAAAGCCTTTACGGGACAGAGGTTCCTCTGGTGTCCCCACTCCATGTGCACTTCGGTCACTGTAAAGCCACGCAAGGATGGGAGAAGGTGCCATGCTCTGATTTACCATCCCTGCGGCTGCTTGCCAGAGGGATAAGCATCTTAACCCCGCAACTTCTGCGCAGTTCAGGGGCTGTAACATGCCCACAGACAGCAGCAGTTGACAGGGAGAGACATGTCCCTTGCACCGAGTGAGTGAAGGACAAGCCAGGAGGGGTCCCTGAGGAGCCCCGCTTCACCCTGCACCCCTGCTCTGGAAACAGCCTTGTGCCAGCAGGTGTGAGGCTTTGCTTGCTCCCCGATTTGGGATGGATTAGCTGTGTTCCATGACTCATGACGAGTCTGAATCCCTTTTGAAGGATTCCAGGCCAGTGTTAATGAGGGCTGAGGTAAATCTTAATATCTAAACTTTTTCTGTCTCTCCATGGCCTGAAAGAGCTATGTTGTGTGTTAAAGGGTGCTAGAGATACATTAATTGCTTGGTGTTTCCTCATCTCAGAATGCCTTGAATCCCTGTGGCACACTGCAGGCAGAAAGTGAGGCAAGAAGGTGGCAACTAGAAGATGATGGCACATAGGTGTCCCTCCTAAGAGTGACTCAAGGGTTGGTTTTCTCTTGGGCAGTCTCTTGCTTCCATCTGGCAGCATCAGTAGCAAGGAAAAGAAAGAGTTTCTTCAGGAAAAGCTAATCCGGTGGAGGGTGCGGCTTTATCACACAGTGCCCGGCAATCCTCCCTCGACTCCCACAGTGTCTTCTCCTGCTCTTCCCTCTCCAGTGGTCCACAGCAAAGGACTAGCATAGCCATGCAGTGTGGAGAGATGGTAGCTACCCCAGTGCAGGTCAGCGGGAACCACTGTAGAGGAGACAGATCAAATCACCAACACGCTACAGGCCTTCAGGTCCCCCCCCTCTCCTTCCTCGAGGATTTGCGAGTGTGTTTATTTTGTCTGTTTTGCCAAAGATAAATATACTGATCTGAGGTCATCCTGACAAATTTTGCAGAAATGATGATTCTTCAAGCCTGCCATGCTATCCCATGTGCTCCAATTATCAATGGGGTTGCACTAAATCAACTGGGACATCTAAGCGCTGCTCCAGAAACATATTTAACTCTTCCCAGAGATGACCCTTTATGTGAAGTGATCTCCTGCTTTACATCCAGACCAATTGTACTCCAGCAGTGGAGAAGCATTGCCATCGGATGGAGCAAATGAAGCTGGCAAATGCAGACTTAACCTTAACTCTGACCTTTTCTGTCCAGCGATATGGAAAGAGAGTTTACAAGGCCAACATCTGCATAGCATCAGTGGTAGTTCAGATAATTGGTGAGAAGTGAAAGTTTAACACTCTAAATATGGCTCTGCATGCCTTGGCAAGGGGTAATATCCAGGCCTAATCGTGGGTGTGAATTTGCAGAGGTGGTGGCTCTATGGAAGAAAGGATCATGCTCGCACATAGGGTTTGAATGAAGCTGGCTGAGATGGGAGAGGAATTTATTCTGTCTGCCTGTGATGGAGAGAGGGACTTGGACCAAAATCAGCAGGTTAATAAAGGCAGAAGAGAGTAGGTTTTGGTAGGGTGCTAAGCCAGGCATTTTGGCAGAACCTTTATTTTCATTTTCCTGGTGTCCAAAGATAAAGCATATGCATGTGTTTCCTCTCAGATCATGAACTCACACAGTTCACGGTTGGTGTGTGTGTTCAAACCATGGGTTCTGTAACTGGTGAAACTGTTTTGTGATTTCACAGAGTTTTGCAAAACACTACCTTGATCTAGATCAGTTTGTGCTCGGTTTTGTTTTTCCAGCGTCTTATACCTTGGTGTTTTACTGTCAGAAATATCTTTCTCTGTCAGTCAGGCATGTGTTACAGCACAGACTGAAACGTACCTCACTGTGCCTGAGGAAAAGGATGGATGAGCTGCTCACAGGGATCCTGAAGGGATGACTCAGAGGAGGGCTGGTGACAACCTGTTCTCAAGACCATGGCGAGGTTGGGGTTGCACATTATGACGGATGGATAGAGCCCTCGGAGGGATTCCACAGCTGGTTGTTCTTTAGTGATGACCTATGCCCATTTGGTGGTCTGGGCTCTATGTTATCCAAGGGTGGTCCCACGTCTCTTCCAAGGCACCTCCAGGCCCAGAGGTGGGTGTGGAGATGTTATTCTCACCGAAGTAGATGAGGTTTTTGGTGCAGCGCAGCCTCCTGGGTAACACACAACGTTGTAGCACATCTGCCTGGGAAAAGGTACAATGCTCCCACCTCTGAGGTGGTGAGCATCAGGCTGGTGTTGCTGGGCCCTACCCCAAGGAGTGTCCGGTGACAGAGGATTGACCAGGGCTTTCCTGGCTAAAAGGTGCCATTGTCAGCTGGACTGTTGGCTGACTGAGCTTCATCTCTGCTCACATGGGTCCCATGGGGGCCGTATTGTCAGAAGATAACATGGACCTGGAGATGTGATGCCACAGAGAAATCACTTTGTGACACCTGGCTATCAGCAGAGTAGGTAGACAGAGAGCCATGGAGGGTGTCAGGACAGAGCCCGGCCAAGGTGTTTTTGCAAAACAGCAGTTCCAGAAGAGCACGTCCTACGATGCTCTGCCGGACCAGTGCTTCACCCTGCTGCTGGGGGCAGCCAGGACTTTGGCTGGCTTGTCACCCACCTCAGGGTGACTCCACCTTCATCCACCCAAGCACAGTCCTCACGGAGCACCACTGCTCCCTCTGCCCTGCCCGTGTGGACATCCTGCTTTGACAATGCTGGGAGAAACAGCCACAGCCCCAGGGAGGCCACGAGCAGCACGGGTGCCCCTTGGCCACTGAGCCAGCCCTGCTCCTGCCCCTGGGACCTTGGGACCATCGGAAGGTCCCATGTGCATCTCCCACTGGGCAGCCTCTCCCCCTGGCAAGCTGGCAGGAGAAAGCCTCATGCACCACCTGTACAGACGGTCCCAAAACAGGCAGCAAGTCTGCCTTTCAGGGGAGGATGGGTCCAAAGCAGGGCTGATTTCTGCCAGCTGGTGAGAGTCACCAGTTTCTTCTGGTACACATCACAGCCGTGGACAAAGTTGTGTTTTGCATTTGCTCAGCTGCTGTTTGACATGCAACAAAGCTGGTGCTGTTGGAAACAGGAGTCGCTCCTCCTCATCAACCCATTCCCCACTGGCAGCTACCCCACCGCACCCCACCCTGGCCCCTGCAGAGCAGTCCCCATCCTGTGCACCATTCGCTTGCACTCATGCTCCTGAAACCCCGACTTGGGGCCACAAAGGACAGGAATGAGCCCCTGGAGATGCTGGCAGAGGGGACAGTGACTGGCCACTGCTTTTTTTAGCAGGTTTGTTTGTCAAACTGCTGACTCCCATTGTGGTCACACATTTGGGTCAAAGTTGCCTAATGTGATGCTTCCACTGGTCCCCTTCACTGCCACCCCAGGGGTACCAGCCGGCGCAGGAAGCAGCACAAGGTGCAAGGATCAGCAGGCAACTGCCTGGCCATCAGTTCTCGTGGCAGCAGCGACTGGCTTCAGAGGCAGATGAGAGCACAGTAATTGCACTGGTTGTGAACGTGGCTCCCAACCAAAGGGAAGGTGCTGGCACAGCCCCAGGCAAGGAGGAAACCAGCAGTTATTGGAATTTCACCTGAAATCACATAAGAGAGCTGGGAAGGGCTGAAGCAGTAGAGCCTCTGCCTCACTCACTCCCACTCCCAGGGGATCTGTCAGAGAGAGAGACAGATGCTGGGTCAGAAGTCAAGAAGCAGCAGTGGCTCTGCAGCTCCATCTGGGGAGCTCGTCTCGGCTGTGAGCTGAGCTGAATGCCGAAAAAACCTCGTGCAGCCTCAGAGTTTCCTGGGAGCCTGCTCTGGCTGCTACACTAGCATTGGAAGGAAACAACAGGCTCTGATGCAACCAGCTTCTCAGAGATGGACCATCAGCTCAGCCATGGCTTTGCCTGCCTGCCCTGGTTCTGAACCTAGCGAGAAGGGCAGTTTTCCCACCTCCCCGGGCAACCTGCCTTAGTGCTACTCAGCCCCCTGGTGCTGTTAAAGCCCATTCCCCAAAAAGAGAGGGCACTATGAGTTCTTTGGCAATGCTCTGATGCAGGTGATAAAAGTCTCATCTTGGCAAACTCCTGAGCACTGGATGTGCCCCGGCAGACTGAAGCAGGTGGTCAGGGCTGCCAGCTTCTGCAGTGGAGGGAGGATTTAATGTCTTTTCCAGTATATCACCAGGCCAAGCAAGGCCCAGACTACCCTACTGGCTTCCTAAAGCTCTAAGGTCAACTCTTAGGGAGGACAATGAGTCATGACCGTGAGTCATGGCCAGTGCTCAGAGCTTGGACTAGCAGAACTAGCTATGACTGACACCAGGAGGTCATCACTGCACCGATGACATAGCCCCACTGCAGAGGATGTTTCTGGAAGCTGTATCACTAAGTGAGACTTGGTGTTAGCATAGAGGAGAGGATTATTTCTAACAGAAGAAAGTTCACGAGCAAAATTGCTGGAATAGTTCTGACACGCTTGGCATCATGGAGGGAGGGACTTCTCATCATCTCATCGAGTGCCATCGGAGGGAGCAGGTTTGCTGAGGGCAAGGCTGTCTCTCAGCTGGTGGCAGCTGATGGTGCCAGCACAGCTTGGCACCGCAGGGTGACCAGTGTGCGTGACTGCTCCCTTGGTGGGACTTAGAATAGCTCGGGTTGGAAGGGACTTTCAAAGGTCACCTTTGTCTTCTCACCATCCAGGCTGGTGCAGACAGGAAACAAGAATGCTGGGGAGAGGGGACCAAGATTGCCTCACCAGTGGTACTCCAGCCATCATTCTTTTTAATAAAGCTGTTCCTCTGAAGTGCTACCAAAGCAGTTTCCATGAAAAATAAGAACATTCCATAAAAAAAATAAATAATTCCTGTATGTGTATGACAGCATCCTCAAAGTGAGTCTCCAGCAGCACTCACAGCTCAGGCTTCCAAGCAGGTAGCAAAGGAAGAGAACAGGAATGCAGCTGGGGTCAGATACAACTTCCAACAGATTTCAAGTCCCCTTCAAGTCCCACCTAAGTGGCAGTTGTTTAGATGGTGCCAGGGGCTCCTCCAGCTCTGTTTTTAAGCATTTTTGGTTGGAAGGGAAAGGTGCAAGCCTTGAGCTGAGCTGCAGGCTGCAGCACTGACTCAGAGACTGCCAAAAGTAGTGCTCAGTCTTATTGTCTAACACTGTCCACAGGTACCCTTCTTCAGACGGCTTGCAATGGGATTTGGAAGTTAACAGAGGTGATATCGGGGAGTCAAGGCATGAGGGGCATCTAGATCTGGATGAAAACTCAGTGGTTGAAATCACTGCTTCAATCATTGAGCTTGGGTTGCTTCTGGAAATGGCCAGCTTTTGCACATGTATGTCCTCACATTTCCTGTCAGCTTGCCCTGAGCAGACAAGGCTGGATAAACTTTTCCTCTTCATCCTGTGGCTTAAGAAAAGGTCAGGAAGTTTGTAAGCTCAGCATGGTCCAAGAAGAATGATGTGTCTGGAGGAGGTTGTGTGGCCTGCCCACAGCCACTCACCTGTGGCAGAGCTTAGCTGTCACCTCTCTCTGTGACTGTTGAGTCACAGTTTTGTGTCTGTCAGAATCACAATCAATTTGGAGGCCTTTTCTCCTTGCAAAAAATTATCATGAAAAAAAATATCAGATGCCCTCTGTGGTGCCCTATCAGCAGTGCTTAGTGAAGGAGGCCAAGGAGAGGCTGGCAGATGGAGCATGGACCAGCTGGGGTAGGGCAAGCCTGCATTGTTTTCTGGAGGCAGCTGGATCTGGGAAATCACAGAATCACAGAATTTTCATGGTTGGAAGGGACCTCTGAGATCATCAAGTCCAACCATATGCACACCAAAAAGACCCAAAAAAACAACCAAAACAAAACACAAAACTACCCAAAAAACCCCAACCCACAAAAAAATGAACCCCGCAAAACAAATCACCCAACCCAACAATCTTGGCCTCTAGAGCATGCCCTGAAGTGCCACATCTACACCTTTCTGAAATACCTCCAGGGATGGGGACTCCACCACCTCCCTGTGCAGGACCTTCCAGTGCCTGGCCATGCTCTCAGTGAAGTCATTCTTTGTAAGATCTAATCTGAACCTTCCTTGCCGCAACTTCAGACCATTTCCTCTGGTCCTGTCCTTATTCCCTTGGGAGAAGAGGCCAACACCCACCTCTCTGCACCCTCCTTTCAGGGAGCTGTAGAGGGCAAGGAGGTCTCCCCTTAGTCTCCTCTCCTCCAAACTAAACATGCCCACTTCCCTCAGCCTCTCCTCAGAGGACTTGTTCTCTAGACTTTGGTGACTTGGTGGCTCTCCTCTGGACATGCTCCAGGCCCTCAATGTCCTTCTTGTAGCGAAGGGTCCTGAGTGCTGCTCCTGCATCCAAGCAAAGACAGAGCTATGGCAGAGAAACCTACACCTTTTCAGCACTTGTTGTGTCGAGGCAGATTCTTTGTCTTAGAGCCACCACGCTGGAAATCATCATCAACTTCCAAGTTATGCTTCAAGGGAATTTGAAACATCTTTTTTTCTAAACAGGCCCAGCTGACAGCTGACTGCACCCTGAGGCTGTCAAACTATTTGTCTGCCAGCAAGGGCTATGAAATAAGCAGAAGCAGCAGAGAATGTGGGCTCTGCATGCACATTCATCTGACTGAGAGCATCCCTCTTGCTCACGTGGATATAGTGTATCACTTGGCCTGGCTGTGTCAGAACTTGGAATGAAATCGTGCAAATAATTTGGCACCTGTGGGAGCTGTGATGGGAAGTGATGGAGTATCCTCACTTGGGATATGTTACAGCGGGACAGGACAGGCTGTTGTGTCCCTGGCAGGGTGTTGTATGAGACATAAGAAGTCTTTGGGCTCTCTGATTCCTGTTTGATGATGAGATGTTATGTGTAAATCGCCCCAGTTTCAGGCAAGATGCTCTGATGGCTGAGACACTGGACCAGGATGTAGGAGAGCAGAGAATCATTTTTGGATGAGCTACAGAACTTCTTCATTCTTGGACAGTCTCCAGCCTCCCCTAGCTCACCTGGGCCATAAAGATGTATCTCTTCCTCAGAGCAAAATGCAAAGCTCTGCATGGTTCTTCAATATTGTGACCAGTCACAGGGGAGGTTCTACCCAGGGAAACTGGGGTCCACCTCACTCTGTGTAAGATACCTACCACGAGCTAGTTCCCTTTAAACTGCCCATATAGTCAAGGAGGAAAGAATGGCATTCCTAAAGCATGGACTGCCCAGTTTGGCTTTGAAGTCTCCTGAGGGGGATGGCTCCTGCGAAGAGGATGCAGATAACTGGGTTTGATGCAGATACCTAGAGTGCAAGGGTCTAAATCTGAGTCCATGGGCAGAAGGATCACTTACTGGGGATGGTGCCATGGTGCAATGGAGAGCTACAGAATTCCCTGGCAGCCAGTCACTTCTAGTCCCTCTGGAAAAAGGGGAACACCACATGCGCAGACTTTACCAGGCACTGCGGGCTACATTTTTCCCTCACAGCAAAAATCTGTCTTTGGAGTCCTAAGAAGAGCTGGAATTTGGCAGGAGATCATTGTCCCACATGAGGCCTTCCCTAAACATTTGCTCTGAATGTGAGACATGGTTTGTAGAGGGGACATGGAAAAGTCACAAGCAATGGCATCTCAGGGAGCCTTGTGCTTTGGGGACTCCTCTGGAAGGGATTATTATTCAGCTCCACCCCAGGTGCCAGTGAAGCCACATTGTAGACATCAGCTGTTGGCAGAGCTCAGCAGGTTGCTTCCCAGGACAAAACATCTGTTCTTCTCCCCCTCCACCTTCCAGTACCGGCTTTCTTGGGCAGCAAAGGGGGAGCAGCCTGGGGCTCTGCTGGTGGGCATGGGATATGGGTGCAGTTGTATTGTTGTCACTGAAAGATATAAATCCTCATGGCAAGCTGTACTGAGTGTCCAGCAGGAAAATATGGAAATGAGTTTTATGTTTCACTTTACGTTAGAAGTGTCTGTCTTCTTGAAGACAAATTTGCAAAAACAAAGATGGTTGGACTCGGTTGGTTGACATTGGTTGATGGTTGGATTAGATGACCTTAAAGGTCCCTTCCAACCTAGACAACTCTATGATTCTATAAAGGTGTAGAATATGTTATGAGCTCAAAGTACAGGCAGGATTATCTGAGTGATGTGATGAACTACCTTGTGCAGCCCTGGGCCATGCAGGTGTCTGTAGCCTCACACATGGCTGCAGGTGTTTGGTGGGTTCTCATCACATGCTGTAAATATTGAGAGATACTTCTTTCTTTGGTGTCTAATTGATGCTCTGTAGCTGAGGCCATGGGACTAAGCCACTCAGCGACCCTGATCAGTGGTTCATTCCCATCTGTCAGTGCATGGTTTCCAAAAGCAATCTCCAAAAGGAGATTGCAGGTCCTTGGAGTAGTGGGTTCATACAGAGGTGGCACTGATCTCTCCACTACGTTTTCCCTTGGTAGAGTAAGCACACACACATCCAGTGCCGAGCTTTGCAGGCAGGGAAATGTGCTGTCACACCCTTGAGAGGGTGATGGTGTTGGAAAGCTCTACTCAACCCACAGTGCTAGGGCAAGGGAGGATCTTCCAGCTTCCAAGTTCAGAGCTGAGCAACTACTTGAGCTGAAGCCATGGTCACCTGAGGCTGCTGTTACAGATGCCAGGCAGGGACCAGTCCGTCCCAGGCAGGAGGGTGCTGCCAGCACCAGCAGCAGCAGCACTGCCCCACTCACCCCTCTGCGAAGGTGAGGACTGGGTGGCTGTTGTCTGCACAGCTCCTCCTGGCCGTCCTCCTTGGCTTGGGGCACTCTCTGCACCACAGCTGGTTCAGCAACAGCAGGGTTCAGTGCCAGTCCTCTGTGCCACACACAGACCCCCACAAAACACTGTCCCTGGGAGATGTAGTAGCACCTCAGTAAAATCCTGCAGCTTTTCCTGACGCTGTCTCTCTCTCACAGTTTTACAGCTACGGCTTCAGCAGAGAAGGACCCGGGAGCAACTGGCAGACCAAGGCATCATGCCTCGTGAGTACCTTTTTCTGCCTTTTTCACCTACTCCTGGCCCAGAGGGGCCGTGTTCATCTTGGGCACTGCTGGGGCACTGTGTGGCACCAGCTGCCTGCTCAGACCATTTGGCCCTGAGCACATTGCCACCACGGGGGGGATTTTGTTTCCTGCCCTGTAGAAATATGGTGGCCCTTTGTGCTGCACAGCAGTGTCCAGCATTTGCCACACGGATTATAATGTCTCTGCTCAGCTGAAGTCAAGAAAGATGCTTACCTTACACCACCAAAAAGTTCAGCCGCATAGCTCCCTGTCTCAGCGGCAGCATTCCCAAGTACACCCAACTCCAAGCAGAAGCTCTTCAGAACATCCCATGTCGTCCTGTAAAAGCCAGAAACATCTGTGGCAGGATCAGACCCACAGAACAAGGATGAGGGAGAGAGGGCCCATTCCAGGAGACTGTGGAAGAAGGGAATGGTGGGTTAGAGCCTTGACCCCAGTGTGGAGGGCAGCCCCTGGATGAGTGAGGCATCAGGGTTCCACAGGGAAGAACTGTGAGTGCACACCTAAGGCCAGTAGAACCTGGGATTTCTGCCTGCTGCAGACTGACAAATGACGTCTGTGGTTTCCCTTCTCTGACCACATGCATCCCTTCTAGCCTGGCACTCAAGCCTGAAGGACAAGATCCAGGCCAACATTGTCATGTAATCATTCAGCATCAGAAAGCCAGTTGTTAGAGGCCAAAGACTAAGTGAGTTAAGATGATCCCCTTCTGCACCTGCAGGTGCATCATGAAAACTGTAGCACTACTGGAGCTCAGCCATGCTTGATGGATAACTCCATCTTGACCTAGCACAGGCTCCACGTGCACGAATCTGTGATTATCTGGGACCCAGGTAGAGGATTATCCTTTCTGTCTCATCAGGGCTCCTTGGGACCACTGCTAAGACCACAGCTTTCCAAAGGCTGTGCCACATTTGTTTCTTCTGGCAACCTTGAAGACTGCGATGCAGCTCTTGTCTAAAGAGCAGAACTTCCTAAGAGCATGGCTATAGCACTGCTTCCTGCACCCTGCCCAGCCTTCTGCCCTACTCATGTGGCTGTCTTCCTAAAAGATTGTGTAGCCAGCCACAGACACCTTCTCGGTGTAGTATCAAGCATTAAGAAAACTTGAACAGCATGGCAAAAGTCATGACTCTCAAGATGATCCCGTGGGTTTAAATGAGAATGGTTTTAAAGAACCTGATACATAGAATCATAGAATTGTTAGAGTTGGAAGGGACCTTAAAGATCATGAAGGTTCTTTTCTTTTTTCTTCTGTTTATTTTTTTAAATGATCAGATTTTATGCTGCCCACCACCAAAGGGCAAGGACTTTCATCACAAGACTCCAGGAGCTGGAGCTTTAAGCAAGACATTGTGACATGCGTTACAGCATCACAAGCCCTGGCAATACAGTCAGTGGCCAAAAAAACCCCAAAATAGATGTCTGACAATCACTGTAATGGTTAAATCCAACTCTGTAGAGGTGGGCACACTCAGAGAAGGTGCAGGACACCCCCACTGGTGACTCTCTCACACACCAGCTGGCAGAAATCAGCCCTGCTTTGGACCCATCCTCCCCTGAAAGGCAGACTTGCTGCCTGCTTTGGGACCGTCTGTACAGGTGGTGCATGAGGCTTTCTCCTGCCAGCTTGCCAGGGGGAGAGGCTGCCCAGTGGGAGATGCACATGGGACCTTCCGATGGTCCCAGGGGCAGGAGCAGGGCTGGCTCAGTGGCCAAGGGGCACCCGTGCTGCTTGTGGCCTCCCTGGGGCTGTGGCTGTTTCTCCCAGCATTGTCAAAGCAGGATGTCCACACGGGCAGGGCAGAGGGAGCAGTGGTGCTCCGTGAGGACTGTGCTTGGGTGGATGAAGGTGGAGTCACCCTGAGGTGGGTGACAAGCCAGCCAAAGTCCTGGCTGCCCCCAACAGCAGGGTGAAGCACTGGTCTGGCAGAGCATCGTAGGACATGCTTTTCTGGAACTGCTGTTTTGCAAAACCACCTTGGCCGGGCTCAGAGAAGGTGCAGGACACTCCTACTTGCACACGTGTGGAGCAGCAGTGCCAGGCATGAGGTGTGTGCACTGACACTGCCCGGCAGGCCCTGGGGCACGGGACCAAGCTTCTACAAATGGCACCTCACAGTTCAAGCCTTACATGTTGCAGACCACCTACGGGGCCCAAATTATTTGATGGCAACACAACAAAAGTGTGTTTTCATGTTACTTATAGATTCTTTGCACTCCCAACTTCTAGGCTGACATACTGCAGTCTGGGTTCTGTCCAAGAAGCACATTTTGGGAAGTCTGAGTACAGTTCAATCTCTGAAAGTAGTAGAAGAAAAGGCACTTTTGTATTATTAAAAAAAAAAACAAACCTGCAGAATTTAACTGTTGAATATGACCTCAGGACGAAGTGCCAGATGTTAACATTTAGTCCATGGCAGGCCCAGCCACCTTCCCCACGGTGTGGGCACATGCAGTCTTTCTTTATGAAAAACAAGTCTATGTTTAACTCTATCTTCCCGTGCCCTGTTGGATGTGAGGACCAGCGGATGAGGTGGGCTCCACGAGGTGCACCTGGCGAAGGTCTCAGCTCACATGCACTGCAGGAGGGCAAGAAATGAACCCATATGGCTGTAACCTGTGGGGGTTGGGAATGGCCCTTCCAGAAAGAGAAAAGATGATCATTTCTGGTCTCCATGGCTAGAGTCAGGTTTGGTACTAGGCTTGGAGTATGCACTTGATCGCACATTCCACATCAGATTTTGCACAAGGATTCTTTTCAACCCATCGACATACATTTTCTGCTGATATAATCCCAGGCCAGAGAAACTTTGTTTTTCTAAACTGATCCATTTTATACAGAGCACAGGAGGAGAGACAAAAGGTCAGAGTAACAGAAAAGCTTTGGATTAAAGCTTTGAGGGCCTTGTAGAAACCCTTGTAGGAAGGGGAGTTGATGACTATACGCAGAACCTGCTGAGGTGTTCAGCAGTGCAGCGACAGCACGGGAAACATATAACGTAGGCATGAAATACTGGAGTAAATCCTAGGAAGCTGGCTGGTTTTTGATATCCAAGAGAACAGTCCAAGGAGAAGTGTCAGAGTTCCCTGAGCTAAGTGCAGTGAGATGAATACCTTTACTAAAGCCCAGTCTGTGACTGGTGACACCAGAAAAGATTAATGCCATTGCAAACGTGAGCTCTGTTCACACTCCCTCTAAGAAACGTGAAACCTTCCATGGCCCCATCACTGTAGAAGGCAGGAAACTGCTGAAAGGAGGGTGCTCAGGAGCAAAAGGCAGTGGCGTTGCACAGGACTTCAGGTTCAAAGCTGGACTCTGTCAGATGTTTTCAGATTGTAAATTGAACAGCTGGCTGGCAGAACAATCAAAACTTCTGAAAAAGGCTCTACAAATAGGCAGGCGCAGACTGCCAGGCAAGGGCAGCCTGTGGATCCCTTCAGCCCCCCGACAGTGTGTAGGGAAGGTCTTCTCAAAGCCAGGGGAGATGCTGGTTCATTGAGACCCAGCCACGCTCCTGATGCACGGGTCGGGGGGCACAGCCTGCCCACTCTTCAGGCTCACTGAGTAGGAAGTCTCCTACATGCAACAACACGTACAGTTGTATTTTCCTAGTGAAACTGGTACAGACCCAGCAAAAAGCATTTCAAATCAAGAGTGTCTGGGGGTCACTTGCAGAAAGGCAGGCCGTAGGGCTGAGCATGGATGAACCCTTCCTCTAGACCTGTATAAATGCCTGCCCCAGGCCCCAGCAGGTCCTGCTCACCCACCCAAAAGGAGGAGGAGGCAGTTTGCAGGACCATGGGTTCCTCCAGGCAAGGTTCCCCTTGCTGTGATGGGCCACAGAAATAGCTGCACTTGAAGTAAAGACCTTCTTGTTGCACACAGCCACCACCTCATCCCCTGACTCAAACCTTAGAGGCAATAGTCGCAAGATTATCAACACCAAGCACAGTAGCTCTGCCCTGTTGCCTCCAGACCCGCAGTCATTTCAAGCTGACGTGTCATCCCCCGACAAGCTGTCTGAATAACCAGTGCTAGAAACGTCTTCATTTGTTTTGCAGACTAATACAAGCTGCAGCATCTACCTAATTCCTACAAAAATCTTGGTAAATGACTAAATTCTGCAACGTTTTCCCTCTTGAATAGCACGGCGTTTGGTCAATGCCCGTAACGCACTCCCCACGTCAGCTCTTCACAGCGAGCAGGGCTGTAAAAGTCATCTCTCTTGCTAATTTCATTTTCTCCTGCACACCATTTTTTTTATTTCGCTTCTGATTAAACCAGCTGTCACCCGTCCTCGTGGCTGCTCACCAGAGGGAGCATGGCACAGTACCACTGCCTTGTCTGTATGTCCGCTTTCCAGATGTCAGGAGCAGGGACGTGCCTTCTGTGTTGTGCTGTGGTTCGCTGGAGGTCAGGGAGGTGACCCTCGGTGGTGCCTACCAAAAGCCAGTTCAGAGGGTCCCCCAACCGTTTCCTGGCTGCCCCCAAGTCTTCTCTGCATCCTCCTCTAGACTTACGGAGGATAACACGGCCTGTGTGAAAATAATTTCCGTCCTTACTGGATCCCATTCAGAAGATAGAAGGGGAATTCCTGTTGCCAAACAGAAAGTTGTAGCAGGCTGTTTTTGTGGGTCGGGACACCTTCCCCTTCCCTGTCCCAAGGGGAACAGTTAATTTTGCTTGCTTACACAGCCAGAAAAGAATTTTTGCAGGATACAAGAAATATTAACCCCTTCACCATGCAAATTCTCCTCCAATTTTTGCTGAACCAGAGTAAACAAGGAAATGTGCAAGGTCCCCCGTGACTCCAGTACAGGCTGCTCCATGGAACTGGTGTTCACTGGTCCAAGAACCAGGGGATGTCGGCTTTCCTTCAGGAGCCCCTCTAGGCTTATCCTTCTTGGTGTCAGGAGATGCTGAAAGCATGATCTGCCACCTGGTAGCTGGCCAGGCAGCTGCTCAGGGAAGCCCCATGTCACACAGATGCTCCTGGGCAGGGGACAGGACAAATGTCCAGTGAGAGAACCTCAAGGAGATGGAGGAGGGACAAAGGATCACAGCTCTGGGGTCTTGTCTTGAAATACCATTGCTGGAAGCTGTGCCCACATGGCCCCAAGAGGCGAGAATGGACTTTTTGGGTTTCCCTCTGGCCTCAGCCTCAGTCTCCTGCAGGTTTTACTTGCAGGTGAGGTCCGCTCTCAGGTTGTTGCCCTTCCCAGATCTGTCTTGTGGGGCTGTGGTGCCTCCCACGACCTGCAGGAAGCACTCCAGGGAAAAGCCGGATCTGCTCTCTGGCATGTCCCACAGAGCACTGTGTTTCAAAGCCTGCACCCCCTCCCTGCCCATGTGCGTCCTGCACTCCCCGTGCTCTTCGTCCCCCCTGTCTCTTGCCATGGGCTGGCTGAGAGCACGGGATTTCCCAGAGCTTTCCTGAGTTATTTTTAGTCGGGGCAATAAAGAGAACGGCTAGTTTGTGTTGCTATTTTTATAGCACTCATTAAAATGCTGTTGCTGAATATCCTGGTGGCTGCTTGCTTCCGCTCCTGTGCTGACTGCTCCTCTTTCTTTCCTATTGCAGCACTGAAAAGCCCATCCACATTCCATGAACAGCGAAAAAGTCTGGAGCGAGCCAAGGTAACTCCTGCAGCCATCCCACTGAGGGAACACATGGGCTCGCTTTGCATGCATTGTGGGTTTGAAAGCACCTTCCACTGCTGTCCCCTCCTCCAGCATCCTCCATCCAGGCCCTGTGCCCAACGATGAGGGTCAGGACCTCTCCCTTGCTTCCAGACATCGTGGAGCCAAGCCAGGGTTCAAAAATGCTTTGCAGCACCCTTCTCCAAGCAGGGGAGGTTTAAAAGGGTGGAGAGGCCATCTGTGCCCTGAGCTATGGGGTTTCATAACAGCTCCTGGGTTTTACAAGAGGTGGTGGCCAGGGCACAGTTCAGCATGACATTGGTCATCCTTCCAGTAAATGTCATAGAATCATAGAATGGTTGGAATTGGAAGGCCTTAAAGATAATCAAGTTCCAAGCCCCTGGCCTGGGCAGGGACACCTCCCACCAGACCAGGTTGCTCCAAGCCCCATCCAGCCTGGCCTTGAATCCCTCCAGGGATGGGGCAGCCACAGCTTCTCTGGGCAACCTGTTCCAGTGCCTCACCACCCTCACAGCAAAGAATTTCCTCCTGATATCTAATCTAAATCTCCCTTCTTCCAATTTAAAACCATTACCCCTTGTCCTGTCACTCCACTCCCTGACCAAGAGTCCCTCTCCAGCTCTCCTGGAGCTCCCTTCACATCCTGGAAGGCTGCTCTAAGGTGTCCCCGGAGCCTTCTCCAGGCTGAACAGTCCCAGCTCTCTCAGCCTGTCCTCATAGCAGAGGTGCTCCAGCCCTCTAATTATCTTTGTGGCCCTGCGCTGGACATATTCCAGCAGGTCCATGTCCTTTCTATGTTGAGGACTCCAGATCTGGAAACTATGTCCAACCAGCCAAAGTGCCGTGCTCCTTTCTGGGCCAGGTCCACAGCCCACTCCTCATTGGGCTGGTTGCTCTCCTGCTCATGTCAGCAGGGCTAGAGCAGGGCCAGCAGCAAAGAGGTCCTACAGAGCCCGACCATTTAGGAAGTGCGCAGGGGGAACGCAGATGCCCTTTGTCACCTGGAGTGAGTCCCCAGGGAGCTCACCCTTGTCATCAGAGCAGAGCCCAGCTTTTAGCTCAGCAGTGCAGCTTGGCCATTAGGACATACAACATCCAAGGGGCTAAGTGGGCCAGGCTCCCTCTAGCTCCATTATCAAACTGCACTCAGGCTTCCCTAAATATTGCTGCAGGCAGAGATAAGATAAGTAGCCACTTCCCAAACGCATCAAAACTTCTGTGATGCGATCGCTTTCTGGGAAATCACACTGGTTTCCCAGCACCCACCATCCAGCCTTGAATGAGCTGAAGGGATGTCTATGGAAAAGGGAAAAATCAGTCATGCAGGTTTTGCATGAACATAGGAGCTTGTCCATTAATCTGCAAAACGTGCTTGCAGTCACGTGGAGTAGGAGCCTTGCAAGGAAGAATGATTGTGAAATACGAAGTGCTCTCCTGAACTTAAACACACTCCAAATCACTTGCCCCGAGACTCCTGTGGTAACAAACGACTAGCACAAGAAACATAATATGACTCTGAAAAATTAGTACGCTTACAAAATTTCAAGCAATCCAAAGTATCCTTGAAGTGTCATATATTTTACAGTTTAAGTATACATTTGTGTCTCTCTGTCTTTCTCTTCAAAGGCTTTCACTGGCTAGTTGCCTGGGGAAAAGGGAAGGATGGTCTAGCCTACCCCAAACCGCATGCATTTCTTTCTTCCAGAGCTAACGAAGGCACTAAGGAGCACAGCCCATACCATAACATATTCCTTTGCAAGGACGCTCCACTTTGAGCTGTGACAGGGAAGCAGCAGCAGCTGTTTCTGGATAATTACTCAATGGCATTTGTTGTTTAGCTGATATTCCTCCAAACTGATGCTCTGCAAACAGAGCAGATAACGATAACTGCTTTCATGTGTTTTGAAAGCTTTTCTCCTTCAGCTGACGCTAAAAAAATAACCCCACATCTGAGCTCTTTCTTCAGCATTTGCAACCCACTGACACAAACGCAGCTTATAAGCACAGCAAAGGTTGAAAGGAGCAGCAGTCACAGCCAGGCCAAGGCAGGGTGAATGCTGGGTTCAACGCAAACAATGCCACATCTGTGGGACAGCGACTGAAGCTTAGTCCAAGTCAGGATCTGATCTCAGGTTCAGCTGGAAATGCACTGGGTGAATTTAACTGCACCCAGGTGCAGACACCAGCTTGCTCTGCCCTGGCACAGGAACCAGGCAAACTTTTACGTGGTCCAAACAAGGGATTGCATTGGTGAAAATACGCTGGAGAAAAAATAGGGGGGGAGCGGGGTAAGAAACTGTAAAGACTTCAGTAAATAAGATGTCTATTATTTGTTTAAACATGTCATTCGCTCTGTTAGAGGCTGGCAAGAGGCCAGCGCAGCAGACTTTGAAGTCAATGTCCTGTGATAGATTGTGGGGCTGGAGGACAGAGAGCAGGCTGACTTTCCTGGGGCAGTCTGGCTCAGCAGGGCTTTAGCACTTACCCCAGCAGCCCAGCAAGCGTGGCAGGCAGGGACTGTAGGGACAGCCAGCATGCCTCTGCCCCGAGCAGAACAGTCTGAGTCGTTCCTGACAGATGTGTGATCACCGACAGACAGCCCACCCCAGCCCCCTCTCTGGTGCTCTCTAACCTGTGCTGTTAGAATGTCTCCCCTGATGCCCAGCCCAAGCTTGCCTGTTGCAGTTTCAACCCATCACTTTTTCTCCTACACATTTTTTTTCCTGTAGCGGTTTTAGAAAGGATTTTGCATCCTGTTTCCCTGTAGCCATCTCACCTCCAGCCTGACCACCCCTCTCTCCCTTCAGCCTGTTCTTGCTGATCCCCTCTCTGGCTCAGGAATGATTTCTGTAGCTGCTCCAGACCCTTCTCATGGACCCTTTCAGATGCGGGGCACAGGACAGGCCTTGCTGTTCCCAGGGTCCATCTGACGTTCTTCACTCTGTCTCCTAGAAAGCTCCCTGCTGCTCTGGGAATGTTGTTCAGTTGCAGATCAGAAGATTCTCCAGAGCCTTTTATATTTTTTCCTCTGTTTATGCTGTAACTAATTTCCATTGACCGCTACACAAGCAGTTCTGGTGGATTAAGTCTTCATCCAACATAGTGCTTAACCAGCTGTCTTAGCTGTGGCTAACCGTGACCTGGATACAGTCCTGTCGAAACGTCCTTTAAAATTGTATTAAAAGCCTTTCAGGTCATTTTTTCAATTACTGCAAATCATATTGCATTGTAATTAATCTGTTAGCCTGGAATGATTCGGATTTAAAGAGTATGTCTTCTGTCACCCAAGGCATTAATGAATATATTGATGGGTAGGAAAAATTGCTGTGTAACACGGTTTGATATATTCTTCTGTTTAGACTGTGAGCCATTCCTAATTCCTCTGCTGACCCACAGCTATGCTTCTTTTTTATGTTAGTCTTATCCAGACCGAATTTCTCTGGCTTGCATATGAGAAAGCCATGTGAGATAATGTCAAAACATGCTTAAATTCAAGCTACATGACATTCATTGTTTATTCCTGTAACAGAAATCTGTCATCTCTCCATAGAAGGAAATTAGGTTGGTGTGATGTGGTTGTTCTTGATGAATCCATCCTGGCTGTTACTCAACTCCTTGCTATCTTCAATATCCATTTATATAGATTGTTTGATTACTTGGTCCAATATCTTCCTGACTGGTTTATAATTTCTTGGTTTCTTCTCTCCACCTCTTTTAGAGCAAGAAATAGCGTTCTCCCTTGCCCAGTTTCCTGGAGCCCCACAGATAGTTGCTGTTACTCTAGCCTTATACTCAAACTGTTTGGAAACATTTAATTCATCTGAGTACTCTCCAACCTGTTCTCCAACCTGGTAACTGGAGCTTCTTCTCTTTTGTTGTGAAAGTTCTTGGCTTAGTCATCTGATTGATAACAGCCATTTCTCTTTTTAGTGAAGATGGTTTGAAAAGGCATTAAATCCTGTAGCCATCTGAGTAGCATCCATGGTTTTATTTCTCCTGTTTATGGAACACAGACAGCACTTTCCATTGCCTTCTCCTGGCTACAGAAGTGCTTATAAAATCTTTTTCTCATGGTCCTGTACATTTTGTACTGTGGGTTTTCCAGTTTTGCTACAGCTGCTTGTGCTATTCTTTTGGATTTACCCTTAAGAGTTTTACCTCTTTGAACTATGTACATTTTTTGTACTATTTTTTCTTGCATCTCAGCTTAGCAAACAGCTAATATGTTGTCCAAGCCATGGTCTAGCTTTTCTCCACCAGGGGATAAGTATATACTTGTATTCTTGAAGTAATCTGCCCTCACCATTGATTTTCTTGGCCCTAATAGTAGGTGTTATTGTACCTCTGCATGCCTTTCTGTTCCTAAAGCTATAAGGAAGTGGGGACAAGGCTCCATGACCATGTTGATCACAAGCTCAACTGCAGGGATCTGCAAAGTGAATTTTCCCAACCCTGCGTCATAACTGGGCTGAGGAACGACAGAGCAAAGGAGCTGCAGGACTGCAGGAAGGCTGATCAGGGTAGAGAGCCTAGGTATCTTCATGACTTGCTCGACCCAAAATGCCAGGCTTCCCACAGAAGCAGTGACATGGTATCCTAGGCTAGGAGCTAGGAGCAGATCTACCGCTCCTGGTGAATAGGCCTCATTCTTCCCATAACTCTCCTAATACTTCAGGCATCAGAATCCCAAGGGAAATTGGAAACAACACAGCTTAGGAGTGGGGACAGTGAACCGTCAGCAGCTCCATGCCCATTGTTCCCTTTTTGAAGAACTTCTGCCCAACAACAAGCCAGTGTCTGAGTGTGGGGGGAAAAAAAGTCCATTTAGGAGCTCACTCAACACAGCTTGTAGTAAATCCAAAAGAACCATGAGACAGCACAGGGGCGGACACTATCTGTACCTTAATGCTGCTCTAACCAGGTAACACTCTGCATTTGTGTTCTGCAGACTGAAGATTATCTCAAGCACAAGATCAGAAGCAGGCCTGAGCGATCAGACCTGGTCAATATGCATATTTTACAAGGTAAGACTGCCAGAGCTTCTCCCAAATACTCCTGGTGTCTCCTGCATTCCCTTCAGGACTCTCATCATGATTAACTTTTCCCCAGCTGGTCATGAGAGGCAGATTCAAGTGGGACACATGTTGCACGGAATGTTCAGTCTAGACCTGGTCTTCAGGAGGCAGGACACACATTTCTTCCATGAGAGAAGCAAACCCAGGGCCATCTAATCTTTGTCCCATCTCTCACAGGGACCAATGTAAGATGCTGTAGAGGACAGTGAGGCAGAAAGCAGCTCCCAGAAAGGACTCTGTTAGACAGAAGTGCTGAAGCCTGATCCTCATGAAAAGCATAGCTGGGGCATTTGTTGTTCAGAGCACGGAAATCCCTGTAGCAGGTGGCTGCAATACCTTCCTAAAGCTGGACATCTTTTGTTTTGCCTTAATTCTGGATATTCTACGTGACAATCCATGGCGATGCAGTCAATGACCCAAGCACAGCCAGTCAAAAAGGGTGAGCCCTGCTCTCGCCTCTCCCATCCCGGTGTCGCCTCCCAGCCAGAGAGCTGGCACAGCTCTGCTGCATCCCATCACAGACAGCAGAGCACTGCGGTGTCCCTCGTTATCTCCACTGATAACAAGCTCCTTAGAGACAGGCAGGATGTGCAGCCTCTCTCCCTGCGTCCTGTCAGTCCCCTGGAAGAAGCAGACCACTCTCTGGCAACTGTAAATGCTGGCCTCTGCTCTCAGCATGGATGAAGTCCATATTTCTCTTTCCTCTGGCATGCAGGAGGTCTCAGCCAGGGGCCTGTGCTGGATCAGTGCTGCTGCTTTGCTTTTCCCTTGGGTCTCCATCCCTAAAACGAGCCAGCACCCCCACCTATTTAACAGGTGGAAAGTGTGTTTCCCTTAGGTTAAATAAGAGAAGCAATATGGGTTGGAGTTGGGGCCTGGGGGCTGTAAACCAGGAGTTTTACAGCGTGGAGGCAGCTGCAGTTCCCAGGCACGGAGAGGGCCAGTGAGACCCAGCTGGAGGAGCAGTGGAGCAGAGACTGCCTGGTGGCACATTGAGCAGGATGGCTGTGCTGCCTGACACCCACCTCCCAGCCAGAGCCCTGCTCATGCCTCTGCCCAACACGCTGTGCTTCATGGAGGTGTACCTGGGGATGTCATAGACTCACATGTCCATTGGGTTCATGACAAGCCCCAGAGATGATTGAAATTGGCCTGTTGAGACACCTTCTACCATCTCATTAACTTTCAGGCACACCTTCAGTCACTGTGCACCCTGAAGAACTCATGCATGTTCACTGCCCTGGACAGCCTGAGGCCTGCAGTGATACTGGGCCAGTTCTTCTGAGCATTTTTCCCTGGTCTTAAGCCCTGTAGCTTGTATTGCCCACAGCATCTCTTCTAGAAGCGTGTCCAGTCTTTGAAGATAGCACATCCAGATGCAACCCTTCTTACTTCAAAAGTATAGGCATGGTCTAGTTTAGGATCCTTTTCCTTCACTGCTCATGCCTGTGCCATCAAAGGAGCCAGATCACCTTTGTTCAGGAAATCACCACTTCTCTTGTCCTCTATTCACTACTCAGTAATTGGGAACTTGTCAGCTGAGTTCGGTAGGGCTGTAGCTTCCAGATCTCACTGCTTTCATTGTGCTCCTCTCCACCAGCTTGTTTTTTCCCTGAAGGCCTGGAACACTGCAGTTATGCCACTTCCAAATGTCCACTCTCAGATAGCTTTTGAACTTCTATTGTAAGGCATTTACTCCAGCTGTCAAACACTGTTACTGGTTCTTCTCTCCAGCTGCTCCCCAGTAGGGACCACGGGGAGCAATGGGCTCCTGGTGGGCGGGAGCTGGAGTCCACTTTGGCCCTAGTATTAGTCAGAGTTTGTTAATGAAGTTTCCATTGCAGGTCATTCTTGTGCCTTGGAGAAGATGTTCCAGCTGCAGGCTGGGTTTGCAAGCCCAGGCTGGTAAAAAAAAGCTTCTGCTTGGGAATGGAGAAGCTAGACCTAAGGCTCAGAGGAGAACCCATGTCCAACCCCACCAGTTCCATCTAATCCAGCACCCTGCCTCCCAGCCTCAGAGCAGCTCCTGCTGTGCAGAGCCATGCTTAGGTTTTGTCCACAGCCCAGAAAGGCTGTGGTGAAGGGGGAGCACATTCTCGCCGAGCTGTGCTTACAAGTGCCCTGGGTCATCAACTGACACCTTCCATTTGGCCTTTTAGACTCAGCTGCAGAGGGGTCCATTCAGTCAACTCAAATGAAGCTGAAAAGAGCCCGACTGGCAGATGATCTCAATGAAAAGATTGCTCTCAGGCCGGGTCCTTTGGAGCTGGTGGAGAAGAATATTATTCCCGTCGACTCAGCTGTGAAAGAGGCCATAAAAGGTAGTGGAAGGACACGTGCATGTTGTGTTGTGTGCATGGCACGGGGCAGGGGCTGGCAAGGTCACGAGGACGTACCTCAGGAAGTGACCGTCCTGGAGTTAAAAGCTGCATTTCTTGTTTAAATGTTATTACTTTCACAGTAAGCAGCCCAGCCCGGCACGGCCTATGCTTTCTTATCCAGGCCTAGGACAAGAGAGCTCTTAGAGCAATGACCATGGAAACATGCACCGTTGTTCAGCCGTGTCTCCTCAGAAGGAGCCTCCCTTCTCAAACCCCTTCCTTCCCCAAGGCTTTGACACATTAATGGTATTGCTGGAGACAGGACATTCCTTCCTTCCTCGCATGGGAGAGGACCTGGGTGACACATGTAGTTGAGAGGCCAGTCTAGATTCTCCCACCTGTGCCCTGACAAGCTTTTACACCCCAGCAGGTGGAGGTGAACTGACCCCAGTCCAGACAGGATCCTTTTTTCCCACGGATGCTAGTGGCACGCGTGGCCCAACAGAGCAGGATGCTGCACGGCTGGGCAAGGGAAATCATTGCTGGGGTGCTCAGCTGCTGGGGAACACAAGGAGCAAGCCTGCACCCCAGCGCAGGGTATGCTCCTGGCAACCAGTGCCCAGCACATGGCTCATGCCTAAGCTTGGTTCTCCTCCACTGCCTCCCCTCAGCTGGAGGAGGGAGGCAGAATGCTCCGCAGTTATTTCCCCTCTGCTGCTGCAGGGAGGCTGGTGTGGGAGCCAACACAAAGCAAATAGGTGACTCAGATTTTGACTCGGGACCCAATGCTGGGACAGGGAGGTCCAAAAGAAGAGAAAGCAGCAGGAAAGCCAGCAGGGCCCTGCAGTGCCAGGACAGCAGCCTGAATTTTTGAAGGCTGGGGCCATCCCTGCACGTCCAAATTGGACCTTGGGTCTCAAGTGAGGCAAGGAGAGATGGTCTGCACCCTGGGAACTCCTTCTTCTTGTTGCTCCTGCTTCTTGAATTCATGGGATTATTTCCACTGGTGTAATCCCATGTTAAATTCCTCTTCTGGGGCTCAGAGTAAACTGAGGAGACTAGCAGGGCTCTGGGACTATAAGGGAATGGGGGGTCTTTGAATGACAGGGGTGATGCCGAAAATGGGAACTGAAATAGGAAACACTTTGACTTTTGTTTCATCTCAGAAACCAGCGTAGATTAAATATTACAGGCTCTGTCCTGTCCTGCAATTGTTGCTGCTCTTGTATTTCCCGCTGTGAAGTGCATGCAATGTTCTTGCAGTGGCTTCTCCAGGCTGATCCTTGAGCTGCTCCATTTCCAGCCTTTCACAGCTCTTGCTTTTGAAGGTGAAATGTTCCAGGACTCTGCCTGATGAGGAATTTTTAAGGAGAGTTCAAGTAAAATCTCCTCAGACACTTACCAAAGGAGAGAAGAGTGGGGAACAAAACCAAAAAGGTTTTAAAAAATCCCCCCTTTATAAACATTCAAGGCAGTTTGAGCATGACTTTATCCACTGAAGCTGAGGCTTGGAGGCTGGGCACGTGTGCTTGAAGTCTGAGCAGCATTTCTCTCCAACTGCCTTGTCAGGAGCTTGCGGTAAACAGAGATTTACAGGACAAAATTTTTAAAAACAAAAAGCCTGGCTCATAACGATTTGCTTAATTTTACATGTCTCCCTTTCGCAATGCCTTTCTATCATACTGATGGAGAAAAAATGTGTCCCATAAGCCAATTTTATCCCATTTAGGGTGAAACACACAGCACATTAGGGTCAAACATGAACTTACTTGGTACTGTTTGGTACCATGAGAAGGAGGAGGTGGTGCACCTGCACCAGGAACACAAACCCAGCCCTTGGGGATTCTGCAGAAGGAAGCCCCGAGCTGAATGATCCTCAAGCTCATTTTCAGAGTCACAGGTGCCCTGTGGTGCTCTGGATTCGGGGTGAAGGGGTGAACAGAGAACAGAGATGAGCACTGGCACTTCTGAATGTTAAGCCTTTTGTTTTTGCAATACCAGAAAGATGACAGAGTTTAAAATCATTTTACTTTAACCTTGGAATCCCAACTGTTTATACAGTGGAAAATTCAGCTGACGTGTTCCTCTAATCACCTCCGGCAGGGTGAGCAGAAAGTGCCAGACCCCAGCCGAAAGCCCTAACGTCCCAGTGACAGGAGGCCGCCAGTGCCCTACATAGCTGAGCAGTGACATAAGAACCCTTTTTTACCAGGTCCTTGTCATCACTTTGTCCAATACGCTTGAGAGGACAATACCCAGCGCATTAGAAACAGCCCCGAGCAAACACCATTCTGCCTGAGATTACAGCAGAGACATGGGATCGCCAAAAAAAAAATAATAATAATAATATGGTCAGCCCTGGGCTGGGTGAGAGCGGGACAGATAAGGGCAGCATTCCCTGCCCAGCACAGGGCCCCGGTATCAACCATCAGGATGCAGCACATTCCTCTCGTGCTCTGGGGCTGCTGCTGTGTCCTGAAGGTCCCTTAGGCTCCTGGCTTTGGCACCATTTCTCAAGGCATGCTTACTAAAATGCCAGCCCGGCAGGAATCTTGCAGACCCACAAGTGCCCCTCGCTCGGTGTCATTTCTCCCGAGAGAGGATGCCCACGCTTGTCCACAAGCAGCTCCCGCGCGGCCCATGAGTTCAACCACGCAGCAGTGTTACAGCTCCTCAGGGAAGAACCATTCCGGGTGCTGCCTCTGAGGGAGAAGGAATGAGACCCTCTTTCCAGGGACGCAGGGGGAGCACCGGGGAGCAGGGAGGAGAGGTTCCCCACAGCAGGCAGTTGTCCACATGGGGCTTGGGCTGTGCAGCCAGGGGTCCCTGCTCCCTCGGCCACCCTGGCACCACCAGCCGGAGCAGGGGGAGATAGCCTTTATCTCTCAGATAGGGAAGGGGGTCAGCATGGCAGGGTGTGTGTCAATGAGAAGGTGCACATTGCTGGACCGCCAGCAGGGACAGGTGGAAGCTTGTCCCCGGGTCCTTCCTATTTCCCCATTTGTCACCTCGCTATCGGCATGCCAAGCTGCCTGACAAATGCCAGACGCGAGCACGAGGAGATTACGAGTGTGGCCGCACTGCTCCTTCCTCAGCCCCTACCTGTAGCCCTCCCCGGGCTCACATGAGACCTTTTCTTTTTCAGCACTTTATTTATCAGCAAAAGCCGGGGGTCAAGAGCTCTTGCCCATCTGACTGGGAGATAGCGTGCCAGGAGCTGTGCAGGGGGAGAAGCAGTGTCTGGGGCAGCCAGGAGGCAGTGGCAGTGGTTTGAAGCATGTCATGTGGGTGAAGACAGTGGACAGAGAAAGGATCCAGAAGCCTCTGTTCAGCTGCAGCTGTGTCCATGCGTGTTGGCTCTTGTGCCATGAACAGATGGGTCACCCTCTGGGTGCATTTCAACCTCAGTTCTTCTGCTGAGGACAGGGTCCTACCTGTGCTGGGGGGATGCTTAGATGATGGGGAAGGTGGCTCTGACACCCCTCTCCCCATCTCGGGTGGGGTAGGATCACAGAATCACTGAAGGTGGGTATTGGCCTCTTCTCCCAAGGGAATAAGGACAGGACCAGAGAAAATGGCCTGAAATTGCAGCAGGGGAGGGTCAGATTAGATATTAGGAAAAATGACTTCACTGAGAGGGGGTCAGGCACTGGAACAGCCTGCCCAGGGAGGTGGTGGAGTCACCATCTCTGGAGGTATTTAAGAAACATGTAGATGTGACACTTGAGGGCATGCTCTAGTGGCCAAGATTGTTGGGTTGGTTGATTTGTTTTGTGAGGTTAGGTTTTTATGTGGGTTTTTTGGGCTTTGGTTTTGTTGGGGCTTTTTGGTATGTGTTGCATACATGTGTTGTATGGTTGGACTCCATGATCTCAGAGATCCCTTCCAACCATGAAAATTCTGTGATGCTGTGTGACTTCTGGAGATCATCGAGTCCAACCCCTGTCTTCAAGGATGGCAGAGACCCTCCTGCCCCAGCTCCACCTGCCTGCAAAAAGCCTCCTGCCCTGGTCAGGCCAGGCTCCTTGGCGGTGTCCTCCTGAGTGACACGGTGCATGGTGTGGGCCAAGAGCCCATGCCACCTCCTCTCCTGGCACACCCAGGAGCTGCCCTCCTTGGACATGGCTGGGGGCGGCAGGAGGGCTCTGAGCTCCCACCATGTCCCTGGAAGGTGGCCTCAAGCAGGGAGATGTCTCCACAGGGAGGTGGTCTCCACGGGGAGGTGGTCTGTCTCCACGGGGAGGTGGCTCCCCAGGGCTCTCCCAGTCCCTCCCGCCCCCGTCCCCTCCAGCAGGGCCAGGCCTTGACCCGCCGTCCCCCCGTCTCTCCCCCGGCAGGCACCCAGGTCAGCTTCCCCAAGCCTTCGGCCGACGCCTTCGCCTTCGAGGAGGACAGCAGCAATGACGGGCTGTCCCCTGAGCAGGCCAGGAGCGAGGACTCCCCGGCCTCCACCGAGTCAGCGGCCGGCACCAAGGCCCCGGAGC
>VXBW01005827.1:188-20240 GCA_013400375.1 Thinocorus orbignyianus | reverse complement strand
GGAGTCCGTCTATTCGCGTGTCAGTATTCTTTTATTATAATGTACATGCATACAAATTCATATTAGAAGCAGTAAATATACAACAATTCTCACCCTGGGATGATATTAAAGCTTCTGCTTCTAGAAGACTAGAGACTTCCTCGCCAGAGGCTCCATCCCGACACTGCCAGATATGACAATAAACTCCACACCTCACAAACTGTGCGCAAAAAGCATCCCACTCTGACAGTTTAAATCTACAATCTGACAGTGTCAATGACTTTACAGCCCCTTCTTCTAGCTTCCCCCTATTGTCTTTCTCAAGATGAACAGTACAAATTTGCTTAGTATTTTCTAATATATTTGGCACTTCTCCTGATTGTAGCAGACCCTTTAAGTTCTACCTTTTTCAGTATCTTTCTCCATCACTGCAATCTTGTAGACACTGAATTTAGTAAAGATGCTGTTTGGATCACACCTCTCTGCTTCTTTAACTGCCTCTTTAGCCTATTCACAGAACAGATTAAAGTAAATCACGGTTACATTGTTGATATTTATTACATCTACTCAAGAAATAATATTATAATTACTCAAAAAGTTTGGTTTGGCAACATCTTCCCTGAAGAGAAAGTGAAGAGAGCAGAAGGTGGCACCAAAAGCTGACAGTGACTGGACTCAGGAAAAAGCCAATTCCTCAGAATCAGAGCTACGGTATCAGAAAACAAGAGAAGCCCTGAGAATGCTGAAAAAGTAAACTCCCTTCTGTCACTCTGAACTGTGAAGTTTAACAGCCTGAAAGCAGAAGGCCTAGACAAGGAAAGTAGATGCACTTCTCTGCAGAGATGAGGGCTAACACGTCGCTGTGGAAAGTTCTACCAAGACACATCAAATATTTTTTCCTGCCAGAGCTCATCTGTCTTAAAGAGAGGACAACCTCTAACCTGAGAAGAAACCTGATCTAATGAGGCATGGTCAGACAACCTGTGGGCTGTTTCCCTCATTAGAATGGCAGGTGATATAGGAGGCCCCCACAGCCGCTGAGATGAAGAAAAACATCTCTCTGCCAGTTGATGCAAGACAGGCAAAGACTGTTCCCTCTCTCAGAGCAAAAAAGGTACAGTAACAAAAACGTAAATTAAGACCCAATGACATAGCTATAAAAATATACACAATGCAATTAAATAAATATTACATATACATTATCTATACCTTGTCAATTTGTTTCAGATGAAGATAGCAAGAAGCCATGTTCCTCTGCAGCTTAGCCAGGTTCTGATCTATCTGCCCGGGCGTGTAGAAGCTGACAGAATAATTGTACCAGTGAAGAGCTTCAGAGTAGTCTTTTGCCTAGGAAATTGAAAAAGCAAAAAACAAAAACCCATAAAATAAATTGCCCCTCACCACAAGAAGGACATTGAAGTGCTGGAGCGTGTCCAGAGAAGAGCTACCAAGCCCATGAGGGGTCTAGAGAACAAGTCCTATGAGGAGAGGCTGAGGGAACTGGGTATGGTTAGTTTGGAGAAGATGAGGCTGAGGGGAGACCTCATTGTCCTCGACAGCAGCCTGAAAGGAGATTGTAGAGAAGTGGGTGTTGGCCTTTTCTCCCAAGTGAATAATGACAGGACCAGATAAAATGGTCTGAAGTTGCAGCAGGGGAGGTTTAGACTAGATATTAGGAAGAATTACTTCACTGAGAGGGTGGTCAGACAACGGAACAGCTTGACCAGGGGAGTGGTGGAGTCACCAACCCTGGAAGTATTTAAGAAACATGAAGATGTGGCACTTCAGGGTATGGTCTAGTGGCCAAGATCGTTGGGTTGGGTGATTTGTTTTGTGGGGCTGTTCTTTTTTCTTTGTTTTTTTTTTCCTTTGGTGTGTGTATGATTGGACTCGGTGACCTCAGAGATCCCTTCCAACCATGAACATTCTGTGATTCTGCAAACCCAAAAAACCAAACACATCCTTATTTGGGTCATTGAGCCTCCAATGTCATCCCAAATATTTTGAAGCAGGTCATAGGAAACCAAAGATTTAGATATTCTAGTATATTCTAGTGTAACCTTTCCCCCAGAAAAGCAATCATTGATCCCACAATACAGGTGATATTCATTAGGAGAACTAACACTGTACCTACTCCTACTCTTCCCTTATTCTTACAGCCATTATCAAAGACAGGACACTGGACCTGATAGATCATTCATCTCACCCAGAAAAGACATTCTTATGATGAAATAATAAATATTTAATCAGAAATATTGTTTCCAAAAATATTTCTCTTCATGACACAAAGCAATTAAAACTAAGAGAAAAAGACAATGGTGTTTATTCTGTTTAGACTATGAACCCTGATGATACTATGCTGAACATTGTACTCCCAAGTCTAGTTCCAGTTTGGACAGAGATTTCATTTTAAAATAAGTACAAAGCAAGCTGGATCATTAACAAAATTCCTTCTTGACTATAAAGATGAGAATTAACAAAATGGCACAAGTGTTTTTTCATTATGTATTCAATAAATGAGCATTTGACAGAAATACAATCTTCTTGGTTGATCAGTTCTGGCCATAACTGTTCCCATGCACAACAAACATGAGGCCAGCTGAAACTTGACACTGTAATGGAGAACAGCAGCCAGTGGGATGAAAACAAAACCAATGCTAACTGGAACGGGCACCTTGCACTCTAACCAAAACCACACATACCAAATGGATCAGAAAAAGCAGATCTTAATTTTCACTGATACAAATAACAACACTACTGTTTGGTCCCAAACCTCATAATGTTTTGCAGCTCTGTCCCACAAGATGATGTGCAGTCGGTTCAAGGCATTGGGCAACAGCTGTTTCCCAGTATAATGACCTGAAAAGATATCACAAGTCACCACCTTACAAGAACTGTAAGAAGTGTGCTGAGAAACACTAACTGAGAAAGACTGTCCCATAGCCTAAAATAAAAAGTGCTGACACAGCAACAGTTCAGCCAGGACCCAGTATTACATATCCTGCTTCTTAAAAACCAAACAAATAAACAAAAAGACAAACAAATAAACCCTCCCCAAAATGGTAAGAGAATAAATATTTTCTTGCTTGAACTATGTACTTGTGGCTCTTGTACCTAGCTCCATGAAACAGAAAATACGGTCTGATTTCCAGCAGATCTGACAGTCAAAAAATAATACAGTGCTACAGGTGCAACAAACCTGAAACTGCTCTTCAGCAGCTCAAACAAGAATCTGCAACCCATTTGCATACTGACAAACAAAACTCCATTGGGATGGATGGACAAAGTATTAACACTACACAGAACTTACCATAAATATTTCTAATCCCACATGTGTCAGTCACACACAGTCTAGTCTAAGAAGGAGGAACTGTTCTAGCAAGTGAATTTAACCCTGAGCTTTACTATGACTGTTGTTCGTTATGGCAGTTGAGACTTGCCACACAAAAGAAACAATGCAACATGAGAATAAACAAAAAAATGAAAGTCGGAATTCAAAACATTAGCCAACTAAATCCAGCTTTCAGTAAACAGCAAAAAAAGATGGATACAGACCTATAATAATTTCTTCAACTTTTTGCTTAGCCAAAAGTTCCCTCTTATTCTGCAACAGGAACTCGATGTGGAGCAGGGTAATTTTTCCAAGGTCGGGTGAAGATTCAAATCTTTCAGCAACGGTTTTCAGAAAATCAAAACCAACTGATTCCCTATTCACACAGATGCATTTACAAGAGGCTGCATGAGAAAAACTGTTAATTTTCCATTCTACAAAATAACATACTGACACCGTACCGCATATTTCTCATTTACAACACTGGTATACAATCACACTGTCAGGCTGAGTCAAGGTATGAATTTACTGCACTTCATCTATTCAGTAGGAACTTCCCATTAGTGCAAGCTTGTTCCATGGCATTCACAAGATCTCTTACACTCCTCACAATGAAAGAGCGAGAATGTACTGCAAGACAGAAGAACGTCCATAGGCAACCATAACAGAGCATCCAACAGTGTGACAACTCAAGCCTCCATTTATTTTGCAGTAACTTGCTCATCCTGATACCACTTTTTGCAAAAATTATTCTAGGACTCCAAACTCTTTCATTCTGAGGGTTGCTTATTTGATACGGAAGAAAGCTTTCAGTCAGGTATTTCCAGACTCAGATATCTATATTACTCCATATATAAAACTATATGAGGAGAGTATTATCATTCCAAAGGCTACAGCATTGTAAATTGCCACTCAACATCACTTCACACTATGTTCTGCTGCTGCCATAATCTGTATCATCTTGCTATGAAACAGCTAGGGGTTCCTTCTCAATACTGTTTACCTACCTCTGTGCAGTTTTATTTAAAATAAAGCACCATTCTGTAATTGATGTTATTTGCTTTTAAAAGAACACCTGCAAAGCCCAAATACCGCGTTCACTGCACTTAGTGATGCTTTCATACCTTCCATGCTCCAGCACTAGTTTGGCAGTATTCAAATAAAAGTCTAAAGACATCTCATGGTGCAGGAATTCTGCAACAGCTAGACAGAATACAAAGCAGTTGAGATTATTTAATCAACCCAGACACCAAACTGCTCGATTTACTATTTATGTCTTACAGCTACCTGGAAGAAAAAAAAACAAAACACACAAACAAACAAATACCACCCCCAAAATAATAGTTCTAATACAAAAGAACAAAAAGAAGAATAAAACATGTCTATTCTACTTTGAATTTCTTTTCACTGTACAATTAATGCAGTACTACAGAAAGGTGACTAGCCCTGGAATTCTAGCCCCCTGTCTCTTTAAACAGAAACAGGATAGGCATTGGTAGCACAAACTTTTTGCCTCAAGCTGTTTTCCATCAAAATGTCTCATCCTTATCCAGCAGGAACCACATAAGACTGAGGACAGTACTCAGGCAACAGGAACTACTTAAGCCTAATGCCTTTAGCATCAGCTGTTGAATTGACTGGCGCAGGTAAGTAGGTATCAGTTTTAGACCACTCAGATAAAGTTTAAAAATTGCTAGACTGTGCTGGATTATTAATGACAAGATTTATACATTTGTAGCTTGGATTAGACCAGAGAAGGAACACAGAGGGACATGACTGCCACAGTTGTTAAAGGAAGCATTTCTAAGGCATCAGTGTATAAGAGCACAATGCAAGATTTCAGTCAAACACCTACAACTTAGCAGGAACCTTCACTCAAAAGAATGAGAAGTTGCAGTGCATGGACAAAGCACTCTCTTCTGCCAGCCATACACAGAAAGACAGACATCCATCATTAATAAACTTGCTTGGAAAACTGACTGGAGTCTTAGTGCTACTAAATACAAGCAGAGTGTGTTTTGATAAGCAACACTATGGCTTCACAACTCAAAGCGCAGAACAGAAGCCAACTACTGCGATGGTAAGTTTTGAAGAACGGTCCACTTGAAAGCTGGCTGAAATTCCCCAGGAGCAATCTGGAGTTTTCCTTCTTGCTAGTCTGGCAGCACTCAAAACATTCAGCTCTCTGCAAGAAATTTCTCATCTCAACCTGTATCTATTTCTCAGAGCATTCATTACGCATCTGATGCTTTCTAACCATGAAGAATACAAACCCTCTCTTCAATAAGATTTCATTATTAATGGAAGTAAATTTTTCCTGATACATTATCCTTTCTAAATTAAAGTCCCACTGAAAACTTTCTTTTCTTCTCATGACAATGGAAAAGTTTATTCTCTTCAAATGACAAGTTTGAGGAACAAGGAAAAAAGAGTTTATATGCCCCAGATAAACTCTGATAACACCCCTTTGTAACAACGCAGTGACTAACATTTGATGTCTTAGCCAAAATCTGCAAAATCACACATAGAAAACAGCAACGTTTCACAAGCCCTTCCTTTCTGCTGACTGTGTAACAGAAAATCCATCTTCACCCTTTTTCATAGGCATAGGTCTAAAACAAACCATACCTTTACATTGCACTGTCTTCATTCTAACAGGCTTCAGAGTCTTCCCCCTTCCCTATTTCCAGCAAGTCTATTTAGATTCTCAACAAAAACTAAATCACACCTAATTCAAACTTGGATAACTCCTCTGTGAACACTGACTACTGTCTCTCACAGTTGAAAACCAGAATGACACTTAGCGAATGAAGATTCCTCTAAAGGAGGTGTAATACCTGAGGTGATATCTTCATCTGATGCTCCACTTTTAAGAAGAATTTTAATTTTCAAAAAACATCCTGCTGGATGCAAATTCTCCTGCACGATGAAAAACAGTACATTATTTGGACAGCTGTCTATGGAATCCAGCACATTTATAACACAAAGAAATATCAGGAAATCAGATACAGTCCACCATGCTCTTCAGTTCCACCATAATGACCGAAGCAATAGATAAAGCAACTAGTAATATATTTTATTCTTACATGAAATGTGCATCTTTATTATTTATTCTTATACTGCCAAAAGACCATGATGACAATGAAAGTAAGAGACACACGATTCTTATTTTGTTGTGGCCTATTTCCAACAATTTAAATAGAAGCTGAACAAATACTGAATGATAGAAATATTTCCTGCTCTTCTGTGTGTGAATTGGCCAGATTATTCTAGAAATAATATGAGCAGAATTCAAAGTAGCTTATAATAATATGAAATTTAGGAGAGAACAACAAAAAGGTTTTGCAAAAGTAAATAAAATAAAAACTGCAAAGGGCTTTTTTTTTTTTATAACCTGATGTCATGTGCATGTGCATCACCATCTGTCTGGAAGTTTTAACAGTACGTAGAAAACTGAATCTAAGCTTTCATTTAAAGCAGGACTTTATACTTAAAACTTGTTTTGTATGAAACAGATAATGGAAATTTTAAAATGGACAACCAAAGACAAATGTAATTTTTTCAAATTTACCTTACTCTAACTAACCTGAAAAGACGGAAGCACAAAATCAATTCAAATCTTGATGGGGGAAGACAAATTTGTTCAAGTGCAAGAGACCTCACTGTACTGATTGCTTAGAGATATATGAACTTTTTCAGGGTAGTTTGTGAGTTTATATAGCTCATTTCTCAGGGTCCAGCAGAAATACAGTAAAGTGCAATAGCTAAATTAGTTGTTTAAAATAAGATTGATATAGCATGGCTACACAGCTTTCAAAACTGAACTCTGGCACTTGCTTAAATGCTTGTACAGATAATGAGATGAGGACTCAAAACGCAGTATGGACATATATATAACCCAATGCAAGACAAAAGGTCTGGTGAGTAAAACCCCAGCTGCTATAAATCCCAAGTGGACCACACTGTAGTTTATTCTGTTCGTGCAGTTTTCATTAATACCCGTCAGAGAAATTTTAGTCATATCATTATCAAAGAATTCACCATTAACAGGTAGGAGGCAGCAAGACAGCTCTACATCTACATGCAGAAGTGCTTCTCTACAAAAAAGGTAGAAACACCAAAACATACCTGAGTATGAAAAGCAAAGCAAAGCAAACACACCTCTGTCTGATGTCAAGCAGAACACATCAGTGATAACGTGATCCATATTATTAAGTTAATAAATGCTTGAGTTTCAATTGTCACACATGGTAAATACAGTAACACACTAGTACCTGATTTGCCAGGCCTATCGCTTTCAACGCCTTGTCAAGATACAGACTGCAATCCCACTCGAAATAGGCTGTACCTAACAAGCGCAGCACTTTAGCCTGAAAAGAAAAACAAAAGAAAAATAAACTGGAACTTTAAATACCACCTGAAGAGCAGAAAAAAAGAACCCAGCCAGACATGAACATATGTATGAATACAAAAGACTTAAAAATTTAAGGTAAAGAAAAATAATGGCTCTTGGAGTCAAAAGAATGGCTGCCTGGTTTTGTTGAGGGATATTATGTGTTTAGCACAAATAACCATCTAATCCTGTACAGTACCTGTTAGTAACAGCTATGAAGCTCTGATTGAGGATGACCAGTCTGGTGAAGAAGTAGGTAAGGACCACCCTATTACACAGGTGCCTCCTCAGTCAAAAAAGCATATACTTCGGATCAATACCACACCCTCTAAGAAAAACAAAGGGTTATAGTTGTTGGGGACTCCTTTCTGAGGGGGACAGAGGGCCCATTATGCCAGGCTAACCCTCCTCAGAGAGAGGTCTGTTGTCTTCCTGAAGGACGTCACCAGGAAGCTTCTTGGGTTAGTACAGTCCTCGGATTATTATCCATTATTGATATTGCGTGTTGGTACAGAGGAGATGGCAACTCAAAGCCATAGAGTTCAGGGAGTTGGGAGGCTTGGTAAAGGATTCTGGGGTGCGGGTAATCTTTCCATTGCTCCCTCCACTGGCAGGCGATGATGTGGGGNCATTGCTCCCTCCACTGGCAGGCGATGATGTGGGGAGCAGACGGATAGAATCGGTCAATACGTGGCTCCGGGGCTGGTGTCACCACTTTGGGTTCTTTGGCAGTGGGTTGGCCTATACGGCACCGGACCTGTTCACAAGGAATGGACAATGCCTCTCTCAAAGGGGGAAGACAGTTATAGCCTAGAAGATTGCAGGGCTGACTCACAGGTCTTTAAACTAGATGTGAAGGGGGTGACAATAACAGGCCAATCCAGAAGCAAAGGGAGCCCGGGAACCACAAACAAAACACCACATATGCAGGCCACCTGAAGAGCAACACGAAGGAGAAGGAGCCATTCCAGCCAAGAAGTCGGCCCCACTGGGCACCCAGCTGAAGTGCCTGTACACAAATGCATGCAGCATGGGAAACAAGCAAGAGGAGTTAGAGACATACGCACTCCTCCAGAGTTATGATCTAACTGGAATTACTGAGACATGGTGGGATGGCTCTTAGGAGTGGAGTGTTGGGATAGAGGGCTACAGGCTCTTCAGGAAGGACAGGCAGGGCAGGCAGGGAGGAGGTGTTGCCCTCTATGTCAAAGACCAACTGGAGTGTGTGGAGCTGCACCTAGGGATGGAAGAAGACCTGATGGAGAGTTTATGGGTTAGAATTGAAGGGAGCACAGGGGTGGGTGATGTTACAGTGGGGGTCTGCTACAGACCACCTGATCAGAGTGACAAGGAGGACAGAGGCCCTCTGTAGACAGACAGGAGCAGTATCACACTTGCACACCCTGGTCCTCATGGGGGACTTCAACCACCGCAGTATCCGTTGGAAGGACAACACAGCAGGGCACAAGAAACCCAGGAAGTTCTTGGAATGTGTTGACGACAACTGCTTTCTTCAAACGATTGAGGAACCAACAAGGAAAGGAGCCGTGCTGGATCTGATCCTTACCAACATGGAGGGGCTGGTGAGGAATGTCAAGCTGAAGGGTAGCCTCCGTTGTAGTGACCACAGAATGGTAGAATTCAACATTCTTAGGGCAGCAAGGAGGGTGTGCAGCAAGCTTGCTACCCTGGACTTCAGGAGATCAGACTTTGGACTCCTGAGAGATCTGACTGGCAGCGTAGCATGGGAAAAAGAACTGAAGGGCAGAGGGGACCATGAAAGCTGGTTTGCGTTCAAGGATCAATTCCTCCAAGCTCAGGAGAAGTGCATCCCAAAAAAAAAGTCGGGCAAAATAGCCAGAAGGCCCATGTGGATGAACAAGGAAGTGTTAGACAAGCTCAGAATCAAAAAGGAGGCCTATAGAGGGTGGAAGCAAGGGCAGGTGGACTGGGCAGAATATAGAGAAATTGTCCAAGTGGCCAGGAACCATATCAGGCAGGTGAAAGCCCAATGAGAACTAAATCTGGCCAAGGATATTAAAGACAGTAAGAAAAACTTCTACAGGTATGGTAGAGGAAAAGGCAAGACTAGGGAGGCTGTGGGCCCTCTCTAGAAGGATACGAGAGAACTGTGTAAGGCTGAGGTACTGAATGACTTTTTTGCCTCAGTCTTCACCAGCAAGGGCTCTAACTGCACTGCCCAAATCACAGAAGGCAAAACCAGGGGCTCTGAGAATGGAGAACTGCCCACAGTAGAAGAAGATCAGNAGCAAAGAATTTGACACTGTCCCACATGACATCCTAGTCTCCAAATTGGAAAGTCATGGGTTCGATGGATGGACCACTCGGTGGATAAGGAACTGGCTGGATGGCCGCATTCAAAGGGTTGCGGTCAACGGCTCAATGTCCAAGTGGTGGCCGGTAACAAGTGGTGTCCCCTCAAGGGCCAGTACTGGGACCAGTACTATTTAACATCTTTGTTGGAGACACGGACAGTGGGATAGAGTGCACCCTCAGCAAGTTTGCCGATGACACCAAGCTCAGTAACATGGTCAACACACTGGAGGGAAGGGATGCCGTCCAGACGGATCTGAACAGGCTTGAGAGGTGGGCTAGTGCAAATCACATGAAGTTCAACCAAGCCAAGTGCGTGGCCCTGCACCTGGAACGTGGCAATCCCAGGTACAAATACAGGTTGGGCACAGCAGCCCTGAGGAGAAGGACTTTGGAGTGCTCATCGAGAATGGTGTGTGAGCGCTTGCGCAGCGGCTTGTCGTTTAACAGAATCAGACATATAAAGTGATTGCTGAGTTCTGAAAGTGTATTCAGTTTTCAGCATTGCAATTCACACAGAACATGAATCAACTAGACTTCAGAGGAGAACAGAAGGGTAGCAAGGAAAATCAGAGATGTGGGGGAAAAAAAGAATGAAAAGAGAAACCAAAGAAACAGGAAGTACAAACTTCAGTGAGAGAAAAAAATAACACACCACCAAAGACATACATGATAATGGCCTTCAAATATAAATAATTTATATAAAGAGGAAGAGATTAACATCTTCTCCATCTCCACTGTGGGTAGTAAAAAGAGTAATAGGCTTATGAATGAGACAGACATCTATCAGAAATGACACAGATGTTAACTGATGGTGCCTTGAGAGAAGAGGGGGAAGGGAAGCAGAGATGGCCTTTCAGGGTCTACTTCAGCCTTACTTTCTGCAATTTAATTTCTGTGAAATACTAGATTCAAAAGTGATTTAAGGGCATCCATCCGTCACTGAACTCTCAGACTGATGCTAATAGTGACTAAACTTGCAACTTTGCCAAAATTCATAGCAGATAGTACTAAAGAAGAGGCTAAAGAATCATGGTCAGGTTTGGCACAGCAGAGGCAGATTATACAGCGGAGTCACATTAACAAAATCCTACTATTTGTAAACAGTAATGTCTTTATTTTTCTTACCTGCATTTCTTTGCCAACAGAATATTTGGTGTCCATCTTCCCAATGTCGTAACTCTGGCTATCAATGATAAGTGAAAGTTAGAATTAAATGGCATGACTGGGATAAACTCAACCAGTCTTCTGATACGTGCAACATTCCTATCCTTTTCCACTTCTAACCAGTTAAAAACCACATAAATGACACAAAATAATCTCAGTATTCACTGTTACTAGAGAGCAGAACTATTTTTTTCTTTCTAAATCCTCACACAAAAAATTGTTCTCAATCACTTTCTTTAACCTGTTGACTACCTTCTATAATATCTTCTATTCGCACATTTCAGTATGCTTTATTAGTTTTAACCACAGAGGTTTGAAGAAGCAAGTGTTCCCATTCCCACCTGACATACAATAAAGTCATAAACAAAAGTTATATATGATCTGGTCTCAAGATCACAGCACATCAATAGCAGAGGTAGAAAACAGAAACTGGGAGTCCCAATTCTTTTTCTAAAAGTTAAATGACAACACAAAGGACCACCTAGAGAAAAACACAGCAGTAATTCCACAAAACCAGATCTGATTGCAAATACTGTGAATGAAGAACCGCTGGAAAGAAAAACAGTAACTGGTCATTTATTTCCTAATTTAATATATTCTCATTACAGGGAAATCTTAAGCCACTTGATGGAGCTACATCTCTCTCTCCAGATGATTACTTGCACTTTGCAAAGGTTTATTTCCTCCTCAAATTTTGTCATCAGGACTGAGTATTTACTTTTACCCAAGAATAAAATACAAAATCATCTGCAAAACACCAGCTGTAATCAACCCTTAGCATTTCTACAAAATCTCTTTGACAACATATGTGACCACAACTATTTTGAATTTGATATGTTCCTGTTCATTTTCTTCTGACTATTTAAAAGAAAAAGAGTAAGAAGAAAGGAAAACAATTTTTCTGAGCTGAGGCTGTGACCTTGGTACAAGGATATTCTTCCTGATAGCCAACATTTTTTCTTCTTTAGTAGTACCACAACACTTATCTGGATCCTACCCAAACTACCTGTATTTATTCCTTTTTCACCTTGATGTCTGTCTTTCATCAGTCAATATCTTGCTCTCAATGAAGCATCTCCCTTAAGAGAAATACTACTTAAAACAAATCCATTTAAAACCAGTCAGAGGATGTAACCTACCCTTTTCCAAAGTTTTCAAATCCCTTCACTACCATTTATGAATGGCACAAGACGGGGAACAGTCTCTCCACAAAAGTAATCTCTTTGAGAAAAGTGTTAGGGAGAATATTGTCAAGAACCGTGGAAAGAAGACTTTCATTCTAATGACATGAAAATCAATGTGGAAAGCACACATAAATGTTAGGCTCCAGGGTATAACAGTCACTACTATGTATCTGCTCAGCTAATTTGTTTCAGTTAAAATCTTGTATTCTCACATTTTTAATTAAACTGCTACATTCCATTGCTCCCCCCTCACCATCACACATATTTTTACATCTCAAAGGCAGGATTTTATTTTGTCTTTGCAACATTACCTGAGCCAGAAGGAGCTCTGTTCATACCTCTTCCATTCATAGGTTTCCACTCCAAAATTGTAACAGAGGATTGACAGGTAACAGGTCTGCAAAAAGTAACTCCTGCTTCTATAATGTTCTTGTAGAAACACCATTAGACCTATGGCACTGCAATCTGTTTCTTTCAGATGCATTTTACTTTAAAGATACTGTTATCACTTCTGACTTTATACAAGGAGATACTGAATATAACTAAAACGGAATCATAACTGTGTGGGAAAGTAAAGCACCATCAGCCAGGTTGCCCAGGAAGGTGGTCGAGGCCCCTTCCCTGGAAACATTCCAGGTGAGGCTGGATGAGGCCCTGGGCAGCCTGGTCTAGTCGGGGGTGTCCCTGCAACTGCGGGGAGGTCGGACTAGATGACCTTTGGAGGTCCCTTCCAGCCTAGATGATTCTATGATTCTATGATCTTTGAGGTCCCTTCCAACTCTAATGACTCTATGACTCTATGATAAGTCACTCAGCAATCACTAGCTCCTTCCTTTATTCTCACTGTTTAAACATCACTCTTTAAAGTAAATTGTATCACTCATGACCCAAAATCATTTCCTTGTTTGCACCAGTGCTCCTGGTGTGTTCATCATGAGAAGTTTAATATTATTTAATGGTGAAGTTTAAGCATAAAGTATGAAATTCATTTAAAATTAAATGATGAACAGTAATACAAAGACCCCAGTGAGCACTGTCAACAATTCATAATGAGAATCTCGGCTTTGAGAATCTCAAAGCTAGACCCCTGCAACCGACTGCAACAGTGCACTCAGATGCTCTGAACACGGACAGCAGATCCCAAAAAATAAATTAAAATCAGCTGGAGTTTAATTGGTTAAAAACCCAATGAAATTCCAACCACATTTCACCCAATCAAATTCCAACCACATTTACCTTTCAGAATGCTCATTTACCCCCTTTGAATTTTATTACCTGTACCACAGAAACAGAAAAAAAAATGCTTCCTAAATATTCGGAAAACATTAAAGTAAATGAAAATAAATGTAGGGACGTATATTCTGATATAAACTTATTCAACTTTTATTTTTGCAAACAAAGAACTGGTCTGCACATGCTAGAGTTTGTTTTCTCTGGACATTGTTCTCTAACACAAGAACTACAAAAAACGCAGCTCTTCTCTTGTACCATCTGTCTCCAGACAAAACTTCACATGGGCCAAAGTGAAGAAGCAATATACAAGATCAAGATGTAAAACGCAGCTGGTTTTGTGGAAGAGTAGGCAGTATATTCAATTGAGAAATCTTTTTGCCTTGCTTCCTAATTTGTCTTCTCTCATTCTTCAGGGAGAGTTTATCATTTTATTTCAAATTATAAACTATGAGAAACAATGAAAAATTAATTTGGAAGAAAAAAAATCTGCTGTTTAATGCAAAAATTTTAGTAAGAAAATCTCAAAGAAGCAACTAACCACAGAAGAGATACCCAGATGAGAGCACTTTTCAAAATTTTATATGGCATATGCAATTCTTTAACATGAGAGGAAAGCAGATTTTCAAAGCTTGGAATGATAAAGAAAAGATGATTTCACTCACCTCTTTCGGTAATTTCATCAACATATCTTTACAGCGCTGCACACACGTCACTGCTTTCTGAAAATCCCCTTGAGCAACTGCCTAAGCAAGTAGTAGAGCATGCCAACATTCTGTTAGTGAGCAACTTGTCTTTAACATTCATTAAAAGACCGATTCTTGACAATAGAACTTGGGTTTTTCACATTCAGTAAAGCTAGGTTTGGGATCAGATACCTGTCCTTACAGTGCTACAATAACAATGCATATTTCTGTATCTTGCCAGATGATAAAGAATCTCAAAAAAGTGCTCCAGCCCTTAGGTAGTGTGAAAAAGCCAGATGCAAGGGACAAGTTCATTCAGATGATACAACAGCTCAGCAAATCTTAAATCACCTCCACAGTAACTTAAGGTCATCTTTTGTTTCCATGATCAAATGAAGAATTTTAGCAACTGCTTTGGGCTGTTTAAGGAAGCTCTTGAGAATTCTGGAGATAGCACTCCCCCTTCTAGATACTGAGGTCAGTGGTGTTACCAACAAATGCAGCCATCTACATTTTCTCATATTTACACTCATCTGTCTATAACACTCTATAGCATCGATAAAGTACTCAGAAACTTCAGTCAAGTACGACAGCTCAAAAATCTTCTAATATCTAAATTACATACTTTGAATTACTGCAATTTGTGTTGTTGATCCCCTAGAAAACCTTTAGCACTTTTTTAAACTTCCCTTATATTGCACTGGGCTTTTTTTTTTTTAATCATTATCACCATGATTCTTACCTCACTCTTATGATGCCAGGAGTTCAGAATGTAAAGAAAACACCAAATGCAATGGAACTCACTACTTCCAGATCTTGTAATTTTACACTGATTCTCCCACTGTTTAAAGGCTTTGTAAGTGGAAAGCAGCATGCAAGAGGTCACGGGAGCGAGGGTATTCATGCATTAAAAGATCTCTGATGGCATATAATAATGATAGCTTTGAGGATATTCATGAGTTTGCAGAGTCATGGAAGTTGTAAGTTAGAGAAGACTTCTCACATGTGGCTTCTAATATTTACTTGTTAGACACAAGCCTTGGCTATCTGTATGACTACTACCCTCGCACACTTGCAGCCAGCCTAGCTGCAAACACTAGCACAGTATGACAAGGGTTCCAAGGTGACTAGGCTTGCTTTGTACATGTTACAAAAATGCAGTCTGGGGACCCAGGCTCTACACCAGCCCCATCCCGCTTCTTCAGTCAAGAGCAGGATACCCTTGGAACCAACACATTCCTGACTCAGAAATGTGGCTGTTCGTATTCCAAACAGCCATGTTAGGCAAATCACAAAGTAACAAATCTGAACTAGAAGATATAACCACCACAGCAGAAATGACTGCGATAAATTAGGCAAATTAAAAACCATTAAATGATTGCAACACTGAATGTAAACATAAGATCTGCTATCTTACATCTAAGTGAAGGAAAAGCAACTCTTCAACGGCAAGCATTCATACATGTAATAACTGGGTCAGAGTTTCCCTTTATACCCCTAGAGACTTATAAGGAAAACTGGGAAGAACACATACTGATTCAGCCTGATAAGAGAGTACTTTGAAAAGATTCTTCTCCACATCAGCTTTGTGCACGTGAATATCTGCTTCACCATCGCTCCCCTTAAGTAACTTCGCATACAGTTTTTCTATACTCTGGAAAACAAAGCATTAGGCATCACCCATGGAACTTAGCATGGTGTGTTTGTAAGTAATTAAAACTGGAAAAATTACTTACATTCATGGCAATCTCTAGAAATCCATCAGCAAGATCAGCTTTTCCAATATCTATCCATCCTTTCCCAGTTTTCATAGACATCTGAAGGAGAAAATCATAAGCGCTTTGTGAAAATACAGTCCACAATATTTTAAGATACCGAAATAAATAAATATGCTGCTCACAGAACATTTTACCATCTGATAAAGACGTGATGTTAACCACACTGTCCAGAAACTCCTTGCTGCGCTGGATGAGCAGGGTATCCCTGCGACAATACAGGTGCCCCTGCGGAGTGTCTGCTCCTCAGAACTACAGATACATTCCACTCCCTTTCCAAAGCAACCCCAAGAGGGCTTGAAGGTTTCCCATGGTGATCAACTGTACTTCACTGCTCAGCCACCATCAGCCTTACCAAAATCTGCCTTCGAATAGTTCCCTCTGGAGGATCACTGCCTTCACACAGGCAAACCAGTCTGCAAGCGACAAACCGTACTGCAAGAAAACAGCACAGACACTCGTAAATTTCCTTTTTTCTTTTTTGTTTTTGCTTTTAGAAAATCAGGTCCTGATGCATCTGAGAGATTGCCTGTCATTTTAAGTTACAAGAGAGAAAAATTTGAAAGCTCCAGGAGTCAAAGCAGCCTGAATTTTAGCCAAGCTGCTCAAAACTGCTTTTTAGGTGGAAAAAAAAAAATAGAAAAAAAAAATACATTGTCATCAAAGTACCTATTAAACACTTTAGAGAGAGTTTAAGTTATATACATGGCATTCAAAGACTTAATTACATTGCAGCTGCTTACAGTAACATGTCTTGAGAGCTTCAGAATAGCCTTCAGCAAAATAGGGAAATGAAGGTTAATAATCTTTACATTTTCAAAGTAAAAAGCAAAAATACTTTCAAGCCTTCCTTGTACATCAGGGATGGAAAAGACACCACTTAATGTATTTAAAATAGCCTCTCCCTGGCCCTTCAGCTGTGATACAAGATCTGAGAACATTATGCTCCACATTACTACTTATTTTGTGTAAACTTACCCTTTTCCCTTTACCGGATATAATTTATATGATGCAGATTATACATAATTTTGTCTATAATCTCTCATGACAAAAATGTAGGCCAGATATTGCAATCCTGCAGAACCACATAAAGAACAGACTGAGGGAAAAGACCAAAAGCTTGCCTCTGCTTTCTCCCAGCCCTGCTCCTGGCTCCAAGCAAACCCACCCGCTGTATACCTTGCTAAAGCAGGGAACTAGAAAGAGTATTTAGAGTTCTGTCTGCAAACATTGATAGGATTGTTACATTCAAGGAACAATCTCACTTCATATAAACTGAGCAACCAACAGTATAAAATTTACATCTAGGTTATTTCCATACATTCTTAAATTGAAACCATTGTATTAGAAGGCAAATTACAGCTTCCTTTGGTGACACCATCTCTTTCCTGACACTCTGGCTGGGAAAGGGGGAGTGATAATGCCTACACCGACTCTGTGTGGGTGTCCCCTCCTGAGCCATTTACACAAGCCCAGCTCATAGCTGTGTATTCTCCTCTGTCCACACCTTATCTGCAAAGATCCAAACAAATCTACAGCACTATGGATATGTCTGTCAGCAGAGAGTTTTTTCTCTACAGCACACAAGACACACTTGGGAAGGTATAAAAGACTTACATACGTTTAGCTCTTTGCTCATCGCTGAGGACAGAACCCGTGTGTTTGGTCACAGCCCAGTTCCACAGGCTTACTGCACTCTCTTCAACCTGAGCGGGATAAATTAATTAGGTTGGACTTTATCCTGGATTTGGTCACACTGAAATTTACAACCAGAAAAGGAACCATCTTTCATGTGTATCACAGTAATGACCTGTCCACGTGCTTGCACAACTTCCTTTTATGCTGGAGTCAAAGGTGTGAGTTTTCCATGGAACTGTGACATGATCCCCCAGGGAGGCTTGGGAGAGTGATCTGAAAACAGGCATGCTGAATGGATAACATAGCATTTCTCCAGCTACAAGTATGGATCACTCTTTCTATAGATCCATCATCTCAGAAGAATTACAAGCAGCTGACGAGATGCATATACTCTTTTCATAATTACAGCTCACAAGATATATTCAGCCTTACAAAAGACTGTTTCACATCTTCTGAGGACATGCCAGCACTTCTAAGACGAAGCAAGGTTAAGAAAGGACATGACTGTAACTCCCAGGCTGGCAAGATCTGAAACTAAAACAAACTAACTAATCGTATGGCCAATAGCACATGTATGTCACATCATCCACCAGTGCCTTCAATTCCAATTTGAAATTGTGCATAACAGCCAATTCTGTAAGTGATGGGCTCTAGAAACATTCAAATATGTTCCTGAACAGATCCCACTAATCTCCCATATTACTGAAATGTCCTAACCTAGGTTTCCACCAAGTCCTTTTCCAAACTTAGCCAAACCTGACCTCACTTACCCCATCTATGTGGGATGAAGTTTTTTCACAAACATTCATAGATACAGAATTTGTGAAATAGCATATTGACCAAATCACCATGTCCAAAATGCAACCTACAGCTTTCAGAATACATTATCTATACTTTAAATGGCTATTGAACAATGTGAAAGAATTGGGAAACAGGTTTGAAAATTTATTTATACTAAGGCCTCACTTCTGCCTATCATAAACAAAACTAAGTAGTTTAATTATTTAAATTACCTACAAAAGGCAACTTCTCATATTAGCAAACAAAGAGCAAAGGCTACCACCTATATACTTCTGTTAAAAAGATGGAGCCCTACATAAAGGGAGTAAGCTCCTTTATCAGCCTACCTGAAACAGCTGCCCTTTCCATCACTTCAGGTCTTAGCTGCCACAGCAGATCTTGGCTACAAATATGCCCTTGCTTAACTACAAAACGCTTTATGACCCCTTCTATTGAAGAGATCAGTTTACAAATTAAGGATTTCTCCTTTCTTTAAAAATAATTTAGCACAACCAATTCAGGAACAACTGAAGGATACCAGTTTATACTCCTGCATTAAGTATACTTCCTGCTATAACATGTGTCAACCTATCTTGGCACTTGTCACAAGCTTCGGACTTTCAAAATCAGTTTTCCTTACATGAAAATCACTACAAGTTAAATCTCTCTTCAAAACATAATTTTGGTGGAAAAGGCTTGACGCCATCTCAGCTGGTCTTGCTTTTATTTCAGATTCATAGAATATAAAAAAAAAATAAAAATCACTTATTCATCAGACTTTTTTCAAAAAGACCTTTTAAATAAAAGTCAGTATTTACAAGTACTCCTCTAGAAGAAATACACAGAAGGAAATAAAACCTGAAATTATAAACTTCATAAACAACCTAATTCACTTCCCACTCTGTCTCCTGGGTTTACCAGTTAAAACGGCAACCTTGCTTGTTTCCTTTCTCCTCAGGGATCTGCTCTGGTTCTGGGAACCCGCACTCGGGATGGGGCTGCCTTCCCCGGCCCAGCACGCAGCCCCCGCGGCAGCGGCGCTCTGGGCCCGCGTCCCCACTCGCAGCCACAATTAGATGCTACCACAACATTGGAATAACAGAAGCGTTATTAAGATACCACCAACTTTTTCCATTTTTCACACTTAGGATGAACATTTTGCATTGACTGTTTAAGTGCAATATTTTCCTCTTTATTTTGGATTTTCACGCCATTGGGTAAAAAGTGAGATTTGCCGGCTCTCTGGTTCTACCGACAGCAGAGGCCGGAGGCCGCTGGCAGAGCCCACGGCCTGCGGCCACCAACCTGGGCGAGGGGGGCCGGACGCTGTTGGGCGCCGGGACCCCCCGTTTCCCCGAGGGGGCCAGCGGAGGGTCCCCCAGCCGTGCTCCCGCTCTCGGCGGAGACGCTCCCCGCCGCCTGGAAAAGCTCTTCGGTGAGAGAGGCGATACGGGACGGCGCCTCCTCGCTCAGCAGCTCCCTCACCAGCCCTGCGAGACAGTAGAGGGAGGCGTCAGATGCCGCCCAACGACAAGCGGCAGCTGCCATGAGGAAA
>VXBW01005821.1:1754076-1908992 GCA_013400375.1 Thinocorus orbignyianus | reverse complement strand
TGCTCCATCCCTCTGATCATTTTTGTGGCTGGACCCGTTCCAATAGTTCCATGCCCTTTCTTTGTTGAGGAGTCCAAAGCTGGACACAGTACTCCAGGGGGGGTCTCACAAGCACAGAGTAGAGGGGGATGTGCAAGCGAAGCTTGGGGACACACCGGCTGTCACCGCGGAGCAGACCGGCCTCTGCTGCCTCAGAGCAGCCAGCCCTTCCATAACCAACAAACACGGAGGTTGTTACCGAGGGGTGTAACGGGTGGGGGCCGCTGAACCGCGGACGTGGCACCCCACGGCGGGACGGGCGGCCCCGTGAGACCGCACTCCGACACCTCCGCGGTCCCTGGGCCCTGCAGCCGCGACCAGTGCCCGTTACCGGCGGGCGGTAGGGCCGGCTGCCCCCAGGCGAAGGCGGGTCCGAGGCGAGGGTCTCCTTCTGGCCCGGATCCCGTCGCGCAGAGCCCACCCCACGCTTCCTCGGCCAGGCCCGGAGGGGAAAGGATGACAGAGGCAGAGTCACACCGGCCCGGGGAGCGGGTGGGCAGCAGGGCAGAACCCAGCAGACCGGCGGCTGGGGAGGAGCTGCCTCCGGGGCCCGTCCCGTCCCCACCGCACCGCCCTCCCCTAGCACCGCAGCCGGAAGCAGGCGGCGGTTGGTGCCGGTGCGGGGCCGGGCGCAGGATGCGAGGCGCCGCCGCCGCCCTGCCCCCCTGCCCGCTCGCAGCCAGCGCCCCGGGAGGAGGAGGAGGAGGAGCAGCGGGAGGAGCGGCGGCAGCAGCAGTAGGAGCCGCCGCCGCGGTAGCATGAGCGGGGCCGCGGCTAAGCAGTCCCCCGGCGCGGGGTCCGCCGCCGAGCCCGCCGCCGCCGCGGAGAAAGCGGCGCCCGGGGAGTCGGTGCCGGAACCGCCGCCGCTGCTGAGCGTGGACGTGACGGGTTTGGTGTCGCAGTTTGCCAGGAGCTTCGTGCTGATCTTCCCCGTCTACGTGCTGGGCTACCTGGGGCTGAGCTTCAGCTGGGTCCTCATCGCCCTGTGCGGGCTCTTCTGGATCCGCCGGCACCGCGGCGGCAAGACCTCTCGCCTGGGCCGGGCGCTCGCCTTCCTGGAGGACGAGGAGGAGGCGGTGCGGCTCAGCGTCTCCTCCGCCGATCTGCCTGCCTGGGTGAGTTCAGCGGCCAACACCCTTCGGCGCTTCCGAGGGAGCACCAGCGGCCCGTCCCCTCCCCGGGACCGGCCTGCCCGGGCTGCGGGGGACGGGGCTGGCCGCAGGCCGGAGCCAGCGGGGAGGAGGGGTGAAGGGACGGCATCTCCCGCACCCGTGGGCCGCTCGTCCCGCTTTGCCAGGCAGGGGGACCCTCTCTGTCCCCGCCGCGGCCACCTGGTGCCGTTAGCACCGGCCGTCGTGTGCGAGGACACCCCCATGGCGCTGCCCGGCGGCCTCCAACCCCTCACGGCCAGAGTTTCCCTCGCAGAAATAAACTTTATCTCAGGGTGAGCGTTGTTTTGCCCTCAGGTGCCAGTGACACACGCCTCTGGGATGTCTTGAGGTTCCACTGCAGCGCGGATTGCACTCACCCCTCGGGCGGGAACCTTGGCTTCAAAGAAGTTGTGATTAGAGGCAGGCCAAGGTGGTGTCTCCACAGTTTTTATGGTTTTCGGTAAAGCGTTACTGAGCAGGGAGTGTCAGGCGCATGAGGTGGCTGGTTGCAGGGTTGTGACATGAGGACTCAAGTAGAGGGACTTTGGTGGCCGTGTTTGTGCATCGTTGGTTTTATAAGGCTTTCTTCAAAGTGGAGTTTTCCTTTGAAAGTTTCAGGCTTTATAATAAGTCGGTAGAACTACCGTTATTTTTTTTTATTTTTTTATTTTTTTTTTTTTTAGCCGAAACTCAGCTTCAAAGTTGAATACTTTTTCTTTGTAATTTTCACTTTGGAGGCTTAATAGTTTTTTTTAATCCATCTGACAGCCGGCTACCCAACAGTGTCAGTGCTCATCCAGGCCACCCTACGTCCTGCTCCGCCCTGGTGATCCACTGCGTAGGGCTTGTGGTTCCCTTGGTCTCCGTACCTGAAGTCATGAGGGTTTCTGCTAAGATTTTCCGTGTAATTTCTTTGTTGACGACCCTCCACTCCTGAGTAACAGCCATCCACGTCTCTGCTGGGTACTAGTGACTGTGCATCGAGCAGGGTTGTGTTCATAAGTATCCAAGTAGCTGTTTTCGTGTGATCACTATACCTGATGTGACCTGTCTCAGCTCTACTCCAGGCATAGCGTGTAGGTATGAAGTGGGAGGCTTTTTTACTCCTGTTCTTTTTTTTTTTTTTCCATATCTTTTACCCAAGTTTTAGTGGAAGATCATGGTTAAAAACAGGGACAGTGTTTAAAAGAGATGAGGTGGCTTTAATGCTTGAAGCTGAGATGTGAGTCTAGGGTAATGCGAATAGCTTTTATGTTAGTTCTGCTTTGGTTTATCGTTGGTTCCCCTCCCCCCTCCCATAATCATGCAGTCATATAATGGAAGTGTTCTGGTTTGATGCTTTTAAAATGAATTAACTGATTGTAGATTTGTTGTGGAGGGTTGTATACAGTAACTATCTGCCGGTAACTAAGGAGTAGATATTCAAGCTTAGTGCTGTGAGTAGATTTTATTTTAAGTAACAGTTTGTTTCCTGTGATAAAATGGCAATCAATTCTGGTGTGGAGTTGTCCAAATAACTAAAGATTTAGAAAGGGGCCTCCTCTGAAGTCAGAGGTAAAGAATCATAGAGAGGAATGAGTGCTGGCTGCGAGTGCCTGCATATCCTATGGTATTATGAGAAAGCAGCTGATCAGTATGCAGGGTTTCCCCAGAAGTGTGATCGTCTGATGCAGCAGGTGGGCAGGTTTATTGAAAATCACTGATGTTTTCCTGTGCTTTTTTTAAAAAAAAAATTATTATTTTGTTACTTTTTTTTTTCTCTTTAATTGTGTTCTTAAATTTTAAAGGTCTTGGTTCTTTCTTTTCTGCTGACATATACACTATATTCTGGAGATGCCATACTTCCAAATGTAGCTTCCAGGTGAAGTGCAATCTGTAAAAAAGAAGTCTTCTGAGAACTGAAGAGCCACTTAAGTCAAAAGTGGTCTTCAGTGGCTGCTGTCATAGTCATCAGGCTTTATAGGAGTCTTTTTGCTGTTCCATAATGTGTCTTGGAAAACTGCTATTTCTCCTTCCTTCTCCTTATGTGTGTTGTCTTGGAGATTCATGGATTTCAGTCGTATTTCAAATAAGCGCTACTGGGTAATATATGGAGCCTGATATCTCTTTGATAGGTATCAAGTTTATCTGTCTCGACATGAACTCCAAACTGGTGCATGATCCTTTGGTTTCTTGTCAAGAAAATAAGCTTAAAATTACTTGAGTAGGACAGTGTTGTGTTTTTTAAACGTAGGAATGTTTTCTCTTCTTCAGGGACTGAAACTGAGATGTAATATACCATTTTTCAGCTAAAATTACGTAACATCTCAAGCATACATTTGACGTTTGGGATCTTCCTGGGCTCTTGGTAGTGAAAGAACTGTGTGTGTAAGGTGTGGTTTCCCCACCTCCCTTTCCCACCTTGGGATTGATTCCTGCTTTAGTGATTCATGTTAAGTATTTAGTAATACCGCATTGAGTTATTTATTTTTAAGAAAGTCGTTATTGCAGGAGAAGATTTTTCTGCTGGCAATATGCTCAGTTACAATTTGAAATTGGTGCTGTTGTGCTATCACACCAGAGTTCGTAATGTTAATTATTAGCTTCCTAAATTAGATTTTACTTTTTCCGTGAGCAGGTGGTTATACAATAGGAATATTCTGTACTGTGAATGTAAAATGAATTAATTCAACGTGAATACAAGTTATGCTATTTAAAATGTCAACACTGAATTATTTAAAAGAAATACGTATGTGCTAAAAAGTACTTCGATTACTGTTTTGAAAGAATAATCTGTACTTGTAGACTTGCTGACATGTGGTTACAGCTCTGCTGTGTGTTTGGAAGATGTCACTGATCGTATGGGGTGGGAGGGAGCAGAGGTGGGTGCTTTTCCAACTTAAAGTTAGGCAATGGAATTTACAATGCAAAAGGATTGGGTATCAAAGTGGTCTTTAAATGAAGTTCACATTTCACCTTTCTTAGCAACATTTTTATACAGTAGATGTATTTTATACTGGAATGATTGTAATTAAGGTGCAAACATGTATTAGGAAAATGGCAATTTTCTATCCTGTAAGTAGTGATATGTAGGTAGGAAACCAGGACTCTCGATTTTTAAAGGCCAGGTATCATGTTGCTTGTTATTTTCAAAACAGTAATGGTATTTCATAATCTTTGTTCTTTCTCAGAACAACCAAAAAAGCTAATTAATTTTGCCACTGTAGGGGGTTTTGGTTGCTTAAGGTGACTCATATAACATGCCAACTTATCATGTTTGGTATCTTTTTGGAAAAGTGAAACTTTGACTTCTGTTTTCTTCAACACACAGATAAAAAGCCATGCTGAATTTTTGTCCCCCAGATTAATTGTAAATTTGGCCTGTTACCAGGAGCTGTATCTGTGTACAGTCTGTCAGCAATCAGCAGGAGACCAAAAGAGGAACAAATCTTAGCGTTTTTAAATAATTGATAGCGAAAACAGATTTAGACAGTTTTCTTTCTATCCCTAACCATGTATTACACAGAAATTGAAATTCTGTACGTCATTGTAGTAAAAGTAATGCCGTATTAAAACATTAATTACGAGTCTGATGTAGCATTTTGGGTCCTACAGACTTGCTTGAGTTCCTGCTCTAGCTTGGAGTCGCTTTTAGGATTCTGTTTTCTCATCTATTTCAGGTTAAAGGAAGCTAAATAGGTGTTGTCACCTTTTTTACTAAACTGATTTGCTGTCCTATTGTAAAGAAAGCAGGTAGATCTTCTTTCTCTTGGAAAGCTGTATGAAATTCTGGCAGACTGTGAGTATTACAAATTACCATTAAACTGTTACACCTATAGGGAGGAGATAGTGTCAGCATGTACCCTTTTCACTAGATGCTGATATATAGCTACAGTAATCACAAAATTATTGTCAACCTGGTTTTTGTTGAGTGTTTTTGGAGTGGTGATGTTCAGTAAAGCATTACTTCAATGGCAGTTGCATATTTCTTAGCAGTTTGTTCAACATTCAACACAACATTCAGCTAGTGTTTAAAGGATGAGGAACCATTCTGAGTAAAAGTAGACTTTAGAGTGCGTGTCTGAAAAAGGAAGTAGTGTTTTATAACCATGAAATTATTTGTATATAGTCTCATGTGTTAGAGTAGAATATGCATGCATACTTCCTCCTTCCTCCCCTTCTCCCCGGCAAGGCCTTCCAATAAGCTTGTCAAATTCTCCAATTATATGGTTAAAGCAACAAAGACTTTGGTTTTTCTGATGTTGGGAAGGCAGACCCAGTGTGTTTGTGGAAGACAAATGGTTAGGTAGCCCTAACGGCAGAGTCATGTCCTGTACTGAGTGACACCTGCAGAGAAAGTTGAGGTGGTTACACACTTAACGTGTATTTGATGTGGAGGTTTCTTAATGATGTGGAATCAAGCTTGCTAACTGTATCCTAGATTGATAGTTTGCGACTGGGACCTCCAGATAATTCTTACTAATGGCTAAGGATGTGCTCATTAAACCTGATAAACAACTGGACTTCTGCAATACAATGTGTGTTTTTAATTGGCATAGAACAAAAAGATCTTCCTTTTCTCATTATACCTTTGGCTTGTGGTGGTGTTACTGTAGCTGTAGGAATTGTAGGTGAGTTTTTATACAAACTATGAAGACGGCAAGGCATTGTGACACGTTCTTCTGATCCTTTCTGCAAATGTTAGCTGAGCGTGTTAGATTGAACTTACTAACATGTGATTTATAAGAAAAATTACTCCCATGTACAGCTACTTAATGCTAAGCTGGATCTAGTCAGTTTATCTGGTTAGTACTTCAGATGGCCACGTACTCCAGGCTGCCAGGCTGCATCTGGAAAATGTGAATGGGTCTGAGTAAGAATAGAATGACTTGTGAGTATTTAACAACATCTTTCTTATGCCTGATTATTGTCTTGCAAAACTGCCGCCTTGTTTTGTTTTATTGTTGTTGTTGTTTTTCTTTGAAGAACAAAGTTTAATTTGGTTCAGTATTACTTCTTGTAGTCAAGAAGGTAGCCTGGGTGACTTTCTAAGAACATCCCATAGTTAAAGGACACATGAATGATGGTTTTAGGAATGGAGAAGCAGAGAAAAGAAGGCATTTATGTTGGACAAATGATAATATCTTCCTGTGTCTCAAATAAAGTCTTCAAGCTTACTGTGTTAAAACTATGCCGAGATGATGTCTGTCACGTAACACATTCCCTCACGTAGTAGCATGGTAGGCGTCAGTATGTGATTCACATGTAAAATTCCTTTTCCAGAATATTTATGATAGAAAGCCATGTGATGAACTGATTTTTATGAACATGATATCAAACTACTAATGAAAAATAACTGACAGTGTTAGTATGCTTCTTGAACTGTTTTTATGTGCCACAGGCCTTCTAAATAGGTATATATAATACAGTCTTTTTTCATATAGCACATTGATATTACGTAACAGTTATTACTGACTTTTGGGACTACTGCTAATGTGTTCTTTAAATGTGCTCTTTCTCTGAATAACTAAGATGTGTTAAGAAATCTACCAGTCTGGGTTTGTTTGTTGTTTTGTTTGGGGCTTTTTTTTTTCATAATTTGCATTTCAGTATGCTAGTGTTGTTTGCATGTCTAAATAGTTTTACATATAAGGGCTGGCCCCGCTTGAGCCATATTTGAAAATATGGGAGTCCTAAAGACTGAGGTTTTGTGGAAGAAAAAAGAAGTCTAGAGTAGCAGTTGACCTTTTCTTTCTCTTCTATAAGAGGCGCTTCACAGAATGTGGCTGGATATTATGCAACCAAAGTCTTTTTTCTTTTTTTTAATTTATTTTTTTTTGCATAGGAGAGCCTGCTGGAAGATGAATGAGGATTATTGTCAAAACATTTTCATTGTAGTTTTTAGTAATGGAAGCCTGTTCTGGAAGTTTTAAGGATTCAATAAAATTCTTTGTTGTCCTATTCTTGTTTTTTAAAATGAAAAAAGAGCCAGCACTTTGTTTCTGGTAAGATAAAAATCTTTGACTTAAACTGCAATATAAATCACATTATTTCTCTCCCATTTATCAAATCATCACTGAAAAAGGTTCTTCAGGTGCTGAAATTGCCTTTAGCATAGCTTATTTTGAGCTTTGTAACAATTTTGTGCTGACCATGTACTATATCTGAGGTGTGGGTTTGTGGAAGCTGTTTTTAAAACTTATTTTAAAATAATGCTAGTTTTTGAATACCCTCTGTGATGTCTGAGACCAGTTTGTCAGCGCATTTTAGTAGTATATCAAACACTGAAAGCAGCAGTTCGTGATTATAAATTAACCTGTGCCATTGATTTGATGTGTTTCGAGATGTAGATACAAGGGAATCAATAAAAGAGTGCAATTCTTCGGTAAAGATTACAGAAGTAAGAGATTTTGTATGAGACACTGGCAGTTTAGATGCAGTAGGTTTTTGACCTGTGAAGTGTCATCTTTCTTTTTGTTGGATAATATAAACTAAATGTGATACTACCTTTTTCCTAAGGAAGTTTAGAACAGACACCCCACCAGCAGCTTTGGAGCTTTTCCGTAGCTTAGCAGGGACTAGCTTCTAAGTTTTAAGTAGCAAGCTTGATATGCCAGTAGAACTTCAAACGTATTATATGTAGAGCTGCTTTTCCATGTTCATGGGAAATACCGCAACACTTCAACGATGAAAATTAAATCCTTATCTTTGGGTGGTATTTGTGAACACTGAATGAAAATAAAGGGAAATACACATAGATGGATTGTTCAGCATAGAAATGAATGTGAATAAGAACAGTGGAAAAGCAGTACTTTGATAAGAAGATGTGAGATAATTTTTATTTTAAATGAGTGTTTGAATTAAGTAAATTATGAAACAACTATTTAGGGAGGTCTGGCATTTTATCATTTATATAACTTATGGAGCATATCATGGAATCACGGAATTGTCAGAGTTGGAGTGGACCTCTAAAGATCATCCAGTCCAACTCCCCTGCTAAAGCAGGATTGCCCAGAGCACATTACTCAGGACTCCATCCAGGCAGGTCTTGAAAATCTCCAAAGAAGGCAACTCCACAACCTTCCTGGGAAGCCTGTTCCAGGGCTCTGTCACCCTCACTGTAAATAAGTTTTTCCTCATATTTGAACGGAACTTCCTATGGTCCAGCTTGTGCCCATTGGCCCTCGTCCTGTCACTGGAAACCCCTGAAAAGAGTCTGGCTCTATCCTCTTTCAGCCCACCCTATGGCACTTTGATATTTGCAGGGAAGATTTGTTTCAGTTGAATGAAGAAAAAGTTCTGTAAAGTTTAGAGAGAAGATGTTGGATGGGGAATAAGAGGGAAGAATCAAATCAAGAATGTGCTACATGTGTGAAATGGTGGAACGCCGTTACCAGAGTTTGTAGTTGTCCAAGATGGCATGAGCTGACCCAGGACCCTTCTTTAGTCCCATCTGTAGTGTACTAAATGTTTTTCTCATTTAGCAGTAAAAGAAAGAGAGGATCTGGATAGTGCTTAATACCTTTTTTTGATGAAGCCTTGGCTTCTCACTGGATGAGACTAGTATTGTTGGGGCAAGCAGGGAAAGATGATAGTGTAATCAAAGGTGTGTGCGCATTTTTTGAAAATAAAGAGCCAACCTAAATTTGGTTTCTCTGGCACTTGCCACCTTCTCTGTGTTTTGATTTCACAGATGTTGCTCCTTTTATTATGTTTTCAATGTAAATTTTATGACTTTTCTTAGCTAATAGTCAAAGAGTAAGTTACAAAATGGATCATTGTCAGGCCTGGAAAGTGAGGTTGTACAGACTTGCCACATCAGCTAATGGAGTAACTGACAGCAGTGTCAGGTTTCTTCTCCACTGGCTATAATTAGTCCCGATTAAACTTCTTCTATAAGGAAGTTTCACTATAAAAGTGAGGTTCAAGAATCTTGACTGTAGGGGCATGTGTTCAACAAGTAGACTGGCCTTGCTGAGTCCATTCCATTTACCTCAGTTCCTCAAGATACTTTGTTTTGATCCTTTCTTCCTTAACATAGTCCTGTATTTCTCTCGAGTCTCCATCTTTATCTCAGGGTTCAGGTGAGGAGCAGTGAGGCATGTCCTCTTGAGTCCCATTGTACGATGCATGCGATGCAGAGGAAGAAAGATGCTTCTCAACCTTCTTGCAGAGTCATTTCATCCCCGTCCCCAATGACTTCTACCAAGCTTCATGTACCAGTCTCTGTTAGACTGGTGGAGTTCTTTTCTTTGCTGTTTAAATTGGTGCAGCCTTTTGGTTTGTTCTCTCTAAGCACTTCCTGTGATATTGTTAAAAGTTAGAGGAGCAGCAAGCATCTTCCTACTAACAGTTCCTTATTTATGAGAATACGTATAAACAGGATCCCTAAATTTTATATGAAGGCTTTGTAGACTTTTCTCTGCATTCAAATATACTTATTGCGGGGAGTTTAATAGTTAAAGAGAATGATTCTGCAGTTTCAAAACAAAGTAGATGTGCAGTCCTGACAAAAAGGTTTTTCTGCATCCAGTTGTATTTTCCCACTGGCTTTGGTGCCAGCATTAGAATTTACTTGGCTGCCTAATTCTAAGCTTTTTGCCAGGTTTAGTGTTTAGCTGGATCAGTTCCTTGAGTCAGTTTACTGTGCAACCACACACGTTCCAGTGCCTACAGAAAGGAGGTTATGGAAGCCTCTGGTCAGGTTTCCAGTGAGATGGAACAATAGCCAGCATGAAGAGGACTTTCTTAGAAAGAAGTGACAAATTACACAGCTGTAATGTTCTTGTGGGAAAGCAAGGTTTGGACTTGTTGCACATCCAAGACTTTTTTTATAACATTTCAGCAGACCTGTTAATATATTTAATCATCACATATAAGCTCTCAGTACTTTGATCCAACTTAAAAGTTGGCTCTGTTTTTAGTGCGTGCTCCAGAGGTCCCTTCCAACCTGAATTATTCTATCATTTCTGTTTTGTCTTAAACTGTCATTTAAGTTAGCTTTCAGTCTGCAGTTGTGGCTTACAAACACTAAGAAATGATTTCTGCATAAAATACCGGTATTTGCTGAACTATTAAGTATACTAGAAAATAATTCAAAGTCTATCTTTGGAGAGGTGTTTTGTGAGAAGTAGTGAGAGTTTTTGAGTCATTTAGAAGCCTGTCAGCTAAATAGCTGGTATTAAAATTCTGTGCAGCAAATTGCTAAAACATACAATTTTTCAAATGGAACTCCTGTTATATAAATAACCTTTGGAGGATGAACGTTGCCGTATAATGAGTCATTGCACGAAGTTTTGTCTGCTACACCCTGATACAAATACAAAATTCTCCTTAGGAGCTGAAAATTTGAAATAGGCTAATGGTTTTCAGCTGAAGCACTCTAGAATTATGTACCATGAAGTTGTTACTAGAAATACGAAACTAGTTTTACTTGGCTGAAAATAACTGTCATATGACAGACAAGTATTACATTGTCATTTGACTGTCCTTATCGTATAGCAGCATGGGTCAAGTTTACATTAGTTCAATTGCAGGCACTTTCACCGAAGAGATTTGTATTTACAATGTAAATTCCAAATATTTTTGCATCTGTTTTAATGAAGACTTTAATTGAGAGAGTCTAGGACAAACTTTAGCACTGTTTTTTTCCCCGTAACCTTTGTTTGCATTCCTTCGGTTAGATTGTGGCCCATGTGTATTATCCAAACTGGCTGAAATAGTTTCCTTTGGGAAGATTTTGAAGGATGTGACACTGAATGCAAAATTAAATGTATGGACAATCCATTGCCTTGTATTCTGTCGCTGTCTACCTTAAAAGGAAGGTAGGAAGAAAGAGGGCAAATCTCTAAAAATGCTGTCTTCCTGTTTCATTTTTCAGATTGACCAAAAGGTATGTTGAAACATGAAGGTAGCTATCATGCCTTAATTATTCCAATTTGGATTAGTTGTACAGTATTGTGATCTGTGCTTGTGCTCTTAAAGTTTGTGAGTGTTCATTTTTGAAAAAGCATACTGGGGGGGGGGAAAGGGATTGTGAGGAGGAAGGTATTGTGTGTGGGAACTTATATTTAAGCATTATTAAGCAAGTTGGATCTGTGTGCATGTTTCAAGCAGACTGTTAATGTAATCAATGCATTGTATTTCAAATAAGGAAATGTCTTTTCTGGATTTGTTAATACTTTCTAGTACATTAAGCTTGCTTGTTCAGAATTTTGAAAAATTGTAATATGTGTTGAGGCAAGTCTCTTCCCTCGTCCCCCAGTCTGTTGATTCATCTTGTTAATTGTTGAACTACAAAGCTAAATTCTCTTGTATGTGTGGCTAGGAAGTTGTCTTAGTCTAGTAATCAATTTTATGATGCAGACTAAATTTAAATTTTGAAATGCTGTGTTCCTCATGCAATGACTTTCTCCTAAAATACTTGAACTAGAAAAAGAATGCTTTTCCATCCACCCACCCTCTGCCAGTTAAATGTCAAATAGCAGCCAGGAAATGATAAGAGAGTGTTTCATGGGGGGGACAAAAAATCGCAGTGTGCAGTCATTTGACTTGTAAGTGTTATAAGGATATTCAGTAGTGACTGATACCTAGTTTAAATTGCAGTAATTTCTTGTTCTTTATTTGTTCATGGTAGTCTTTATTTTGGTTTATATTTTAGGAAAAATAGTTGGGCTTTTCAGAGTGTGTTAGGTGTGACTACTGTGTTGATGTAAATGTGCCTAAACTGTTCATGTTCCTTTGATAAAATAATGAAAATCTTTATAATGAGAATTAATTTTCTACCAAATTTAGCTATGTATAAAGCTTTTTTGCCAGTTGCGTATAATATGTGCTTATGTTGTTGTCAGGTCTTAACATAGGCATATGATAACAGAACATACTTGCCAACAATTGTTTTCTTGCAGTTCTTTGTATTTCAAAAGTTTTGCAGTTATGGTCTTAAGTTTCTTTCCTGTATGTGTCCTCGCTTTCACTCATGAGTGTATAACAAAAATGCTACCGATCTGTTCACTTTGTTACTTTGATTTACCAAAAAAACCCAATGAAGTTTGAGGCCTTTTTTCCCCCCAATTTTTAGTTCATTAGAGTAATCCATTACACACAGAGCCATAGCAACAGCCTGAAAATAGGTTTGATTTGAAAAATTTGAAAAACTCCTTTAAAAAAAATCACTTTCTCATATAAGAATACAAACTCTAATTTTGCCATATGAGAAATGAAGAACTAGAAAAGCTTTCTTTTAGAACAGTTATCCAGGGTTAAGTGATTTGTTCCAACACAGCTATGTTGTTATTACTGTACCTGCTTCTTTTATACTGAATTTTTTGGTTCTCTAGCACACTTAGGAAGAAAGTCTGTTGCACTTGTAACACCATACTTCTAACAAAGCTGTCAGTGGAAGTACAAGTGTGTATACCTGAGACTAGTTATTTTTCCTCATTTTTTTGCCTTTTTTTTTTTTCTTTTTTTTTGGTTAGTGCCTGTACCTCTGTTGGGTTTGAGGAGTTTGCACAGTGTTGTTCTGGATGTTACACAGGAGTGGTAGGCATTTGTAGTTGGCAGTTCTTGTTTGGGGATGGATGTAGCAGGACCGTTAAGACCTAACTGACAAATTTTTAAGATGTTCAAATGTTTAGACAGGAGACAGGTAATAGGAAAAACTCTATGGGATACGCCAGGACAGTCTGTGTTGGTTCTGGCTGAAGACATCCAAGCTTTCATCTTCACTTCCAAGTGATATTGATGTTTGGGATGTAGAATATTTGGTAGGTATCTTGTAAACTTGTATTAGAGTAAGGAGTGGAGGCATTTGTGCTTGAAGTGAAACTGGTAAAGGGATGGAAGTAATTGTAGTTTTTACTTACAGTTGCTTTAAAGCATTTATCCCTGACTGTAAGAACATTGATTTATAACTGTGTCCTCAGAGTGCGAGTGAAAAAACTGTAGAATATCATTTAAACTTCAATTTATGGAGCAGCAATAGGAGTGTATCCACTTGCCAAAGAGAGGTGATTAGTTCATCAGTGTTCCTAAATTTAATGTGTTTTAAGCTCTGACGTATCATTTTGGAATTTCTTCTACTGTAAAGGTATGATTATTTATTCCCACGCAACACCTAAGCTTCTAGTTTAGGTGTAACCTGTAAGAACTTACAAGGTCATTTGCTTTCTTGCTTGAGACTTGCAGTGTGCTTGGTGAAATGTTTTTCCTTTTTGTCAACCCTGGTCGTTTTGTGGGTTTTCATTTGTTCTAGTTTCTTCTTCCAGCGAAGTGATGAACTGCAGCCCCGGTTTCTGCTGCTGTGATTGTTTGCATTGCCAGGCACATGGAAATAGCGTTCCTGTCTGTCATACTCTAGCGAAGAACACGATGTATAAGTAAAGCTTTTACATTGTGATCTCCCACTGAGTAAGTGAAATGGGAAAAAAACCTCTGATTTGGAACAGCTCAGATTAGTCAGTGAGGTGGGATTTGAGATGTCACTATTTTAACGAGAAGTAACTATGCGAGCTCCAGAGAATAAGCGAGAACACTGAAATACATATCTCAAAGGCTGTTTTAATTTTTTCCAACAGAGTTACTTTTAATTGCAGGCATTTCCATAGGCAAATAGATATTCAACTATTTAGTTTAAACAAAAGTCTTCCATTTATTTAATTTTTTAAAGAGTGTCACAGGTGAAAGTGAAGTTTGCTGACTACTTAATATCCTAACATTTTTTCAAATACATTGAGCAGAGTCAGGACTGTATCACATGCAGGAAATCATACATGGCAAGAAGAATGGCGGACTTGATTTGAACATCCCTCTGATACTGAAAAGAAATAAATCCTCACTTTTTTCCTCGGAGGCTAGTTGTACACGGAAAAGCCTTTATCAAGTTCTTGAAAATACTTTTTTCAGCTGGAACGACATAGTTGCAAATTAGCTGCTATTTATGCAGATCTCTGAAAATAACTGGCATTTTACTCGGGGCGGGGAGGGGAAGGGGTTGATTTCATTTTAACTGTCATCACTGCATTCTTCTAAACTCCAGTTATGTCTTTGCAAGCAAGCTATTACATGTGATTAAGAGCTGTGTACAGCTTGTAGACTGCTGAAAATATCTGTTAGCTGTACTGGGCTGGGATTCAGGCCTAAACCAACACAATCAACAGGAAAAGCAAAAAAAAAAAATCTATTACCAATTAGCCCACTCAATGAAGTTCGCAGTAGGAAACTGAGATGTAGTTTCGTCCTATTGAACTTGGGCACCTCATTTCTGAGATGTCTCTTTCTGCCATCTGTCTTTAGTTCGTGGGAAGGGATGAGCTGAATTTTTTGCAGGAGGTCCCTTTTTTCTATATAATAAGAACCTTGAGTAACGAGGTCGCAATTTCACTGCTACTTTTTACGTGCCTAAATTTAGCAAGGAATAATGTGGACCACAGCTGTTAGATTTTAATTAATATGTGTAGTAAATATTCAGTTGTAGAACTTCCAAAAGAAATTATTAGCATTGTGCAGCAGCATCTGCTGTAAAATCTGCTAGGAGTTTAGGAACAGTGATACTTGACTGCATGTATTAATCCCTGCATCCCTGCACAAACATTAAGCTCACCTTCAAGAGGCAGGATAAGGAAGGTTCTACTTGGGAGCAATCAAATAAAGTGGTGTAGTTACTATTACCATGGGCAAGATTTCTTGAAACTAGATATTAGGGAACTGATCAACTAGGTGCTTGATTATTTGCAGTTCGGGCAGTTGACTTTAATTGACAGAAATTTCTTTCCACTCATAGAATTAATATTCAGTTTTATTTCTGGGCACAAGATGTTTGGTTTCTGCTTAGAGCTGGAATGTGCTGAACCTAAATTCAGACATACAAGTCCTAATTCACTTGAGATTTTCATTATGAGCAGTATAGGCATCTCCAAAGGACTCTGATCATAGGAGAAATGTTTCAAGGTATCAGGTGACTCTCCAGTGGCCCTTATTTCTCTCTGTTAATGATACAGCAGCTGTAGAGTGACTAGATTGTTCTTGGATATATAAAAGATAAAATTTTGAAAATCAGAGAATAATTCAACAATTGCAGGTGCCCACTGTTCAACAATGTTCAAATCTTTAAAATGTAAACCTTTGAAATTGCTGTGAAGCCATATATAGGTAAAAAGGGTTGCTGAGATGTAAGAACAGTCTTCCTGTTGTTGTAAACTGCACCCAGGATCTGATTATCCGTGCTCCAGCTATACGCTATGCAAGTATCCACTCTGGCAGTAGGTGTGGATTAAAATGCAGAAATGGTGAGCTTAAGTATTAGTTATAAGCAACTCATTCTGAAAAGAGTTTATTGTCTGCCTGATGTTATGATTCAATTGTAGGCAGTATGTTTATAAAGTGAATTACTACTGATGTCAGTAGTTAATGTAGTATTGATTTATGATGGCTGTGTTTACGACTAAATTGGGAAGTGGAAGAATATAGACTGTTTTTAATGGTTGAGTTTAGGGTAAAGAATATTCAGGAGATCCCTGAGTGCTTTAGCATCTTCAAAATTGATGATAACCAGTAGTATGAGAGAAGAGGTGGCAGCTCTGTGCTGCATTAATATAAGGAAAATCATATTCAGCTCTTCTTCACTCTTGCAGCCTCTTCATCCTATCCTTTGAAACACCCAGCAATCTAACGCTGGAACATTCCTCCTTTGCATCCAAGAAAATATTGAATCTTAATCACTCAACTACTTGCTACCCATTATTTGTTCGAAGGGCAGTAACTGCCTTTATACAAGGGCTAATTTCAGTTGAGGGTGAACATCTTCATGCACGCACTTGCTGAGCATAAGCAATGGTTGTGTGCATAGAAACAAGCTGTGGTTCGGGTCAGCATCTACACACACTTGATTGAGCACGTTACCTGGAAGTAAATTGATGGTATTATTGAAAATCTTTGCTATGTACTCAAGATGGTGTTTTTTCTACAGTTTACTTTCGGCTGAAGGGCTGGTTTTGTAACTACTTAGTTTGCTTATGTTTAGAGAATTTGCATTAAAAGCAGAGAAAACCTACATCATCAAACATTAAACTTCCCAAACATCAGGGGAAGGCAGATTCTTTAGTTTCCAGTATTGTTTTAAAAATAGCCTAGTGTAGAAAGAGGACTTTTTTTATTATTTTTAAAGAGTTTATGATCACTTGCTTTCTCTGTTTTTCTAGAATGGAAAAAATCTTTAACAGAGGCTGGAGAATGTTTTGATGCAGAGCATTGTAAGACAATTGTTTTGAAAGACGGTATCAGTGATGGTTTGCAGTCATAATATGAGAGAAAGTGTCTGTGTCTGCAGGAAGCTGGGACTGCAGGGGATGTTTCCTGGCATCAGGGCCTGCAGGAGTTTTGGTAGGATGAAGTGGAGCGTTGCAACCTGACAACCGGGCTTTTTATTTCTGTTTAGTCATTTGTATTTTTGTATTTACTACTGATCTTTTAAAAGACGTCGTCTTCTTGGAATCTGGTTACTAATTTAATAAACAAACAAGAAAAGTTAAATGCTGGTTTTAAACTCCAGATTTCCTACTTATAGCAATATTTTTACTTTTCCCTTGGCTTTGTTAATTTGTGAAGACCTGCATCTATGGAGAAGTGATTAAACAGAGGTTGCTGTGTACACAAGTCAAAGGATAAACAGGACTGTCAAATATCTAGGCGTGTTTTAACTAAAATATTGCAACATGTATTCCTGTGTTGGAGAAAAGGTACTGCATGCCCTTTGGTACCCATTTGCTTCAATTCCACTTGAAGGGCTTCATCTTCCTTTTTGCCAGCTGTGGACTTTATTATGTTGCAGACTCAGAGGTGCAGGCCAGACAGTATTCATCTGTTTGTGGATGATGATAAACCTCGTAGTGCTGTGAATGGTGTATTTTGGTACTGAACTCACTTTCTGGTGAAAATTATTGTGCAGTTAGGGAGACACTGCAAACACACTTTGTCCTCCTACTTGTTCTGTGTGTAGTCTAGAACATCAGCTTCTGTAAGTATGAAAGTTGAGTTCTTCAGTGCCAATTTTAAGTCTCAGTGCTGGGCTGGCAGTCTTTTTTTAATGTTGTATTTGCCTTAGGCACTATCTCCACATAATAGGGCAAAATTGTACATGTTGTGTCCACCTGCTAAAGGATTCTTCCTCTGAGCCTACTGAATTCATAGGAGTTTGGCAGCTGACTTTACTTGGATGAGGATTTTACCCACTTTTCTAATTTCAGAATTCAAAAAAAACCAACAACCCACCACCACCAAACTTTGCATTTATATATGAAAAACCTACAGCTTCTGACCTTCACAGTGTTTTTCTGCTGGTGACTGTGTGACTGACAGAAAGTCTTGAGGGAGATTTGCAGCTTGCTGGATGCTACACTGTACAGATGCCATATGTGTCAATCCAGTAGCATAAGCCCACGTGTTTTTCTCAGAGGATGTGGTTCTAGTAGTATAATGTCCTTCTGCAGGTTTGATTTAAGTACACTTACTCTGCTTTTTCTAAAATAGCTTCTTGGATAAGAGGTGTTAAGCTCAGTCATGGGACAGATATTCCAGCTGAAAGATAGGCCATTGAAACAGATCCATGATTTGGAATTGGAAGCTGAAGGCACAGGTTGAAAACACGCTTGTTTAACATTTTCAGTATAGAATGAAAATACCATTTCTATTTAAAAACAAAAAGTGATATTACTGGGTGGGGAATAAATGGGATTTTTATTTGTGTTGAACATTATCTTCTGTCATTTGGTGAAGATTTTTTTCTCGAAAGTGCCTTTTTGTTGCTAACGCATGGAGTCAAAGTAGTAAGGCTGGTATTTAAAGATGAGGATAATAGTTAATTTAGTTGGGAGGCAGTCTGGGTTTTGGTTCCACCTTGTAGCTCAAACATGTGATGTAGCATACCTAAATTTAGAAACGTGGTTTAGCAGGGAGTGCTTCAGTGTCTTTCCTTAGTAACACAGTTTACCGAAAACACACTAGAGCTGCTCTTCCTGGTCTGTACTGAGGAATGGTAGCAAACTCTGTGGTTTTAAGGTGGAGTTTATAAACAGAAATAGGATAATGATGCCTGCAATTGCAGAGGGTTGGAATTCAGTGGTCATGGTTTTCCAGTTATGTATTTCATTGGTCTTGTATTTTCAGTATGATCCTGTGTGAAGATAAAGGCTGCCCTAAAAATCTAGAGCATCGGTTTTGCCTCAAGTAAACTTATTTGATTCGAAAGAATTACTAAAATGGAATTAATCTGGGTGGGGGGTTTTTTTGGGGGGGTGGGGAGAATGAAAGGTTGGGGATAGAAGGGGCGAAGCAGGACAACAATGGCTCCTAAGGGTTACAGCCAGTCTTTGCAGAAGTTGAGAAGATATTCAGGGAAGGATAACTCCGTAGTACTTTTTTTCCTTAGACATCACTTCTGGCTGCTGTGTTTGCTGGACCTTTGATCTCTAGTGCAGAAGTTTCTGTGCTATGTGTTGCCGATGAAATCTGTGATATATTTTGAATATCTTTTTCTAACAAATAACACCATAATGTATTCTGTGCTGAAATACAGTCTATTGGCAGGGTCAAGATTGTTTTAGATCAGGTAGAGAACAAATGCTATGAATCTTAGAAATTTTAGTGTGCACCTGATTTTTAGAAATATTGAGCTTTGTATAAGAGCCTTGTATAAGAACCTGGTTAAATGCTTGAATGGAAGAACCAGAGTTACAGATGTAAGCTGTTTGTCATTGGATACCTGATGCTCTCAGGTTAACTAGGGCTTTCCTCCCCACCATTTGTTATTCACTGTATTAACTGAGACCCAAACTGAACAATACCATTCATTTTGGTTTCACATTATTAGAAGGTTCTGCTTTCTGTTACTTTCTTAGCAGATTTTTATAGTTTCAGAGAGAATATCATATACCTGTCAATATCACTGAATATTTACAGGTTCAATGAAACTGCCAGACAGCCTGTGTATGTTCGTTATACTTTCTGGATTTGTGTAGGAAGTTTCTAGTGGTTTGGCTAGAGATGATACAGAAGGATTTTAAAATGCCTGTTGTACCTTGAATGATTTCCGATTATGTTTAAAAAATGTTGCAATACAAAGAATAAACTCTGGCTGGACAGTACTGGATGAGGTGCAGTATATAGAAGTTAGACACTTCTGCTGGTGTTAGGACTCAGATTCAGTCTAAACAGGAGTGTGCTTGTATTTTCTTTTAGTTGTAAGAACTAAATAACAAGCACGTAAGAGCTACGTAATGAGTGTATTCTACAGGTTTGTTAGACTTCTTAGGATGCAGATTAACCCAGCTTGAATTTATATGCTCTCATACTGTATTTTAGCTTGAATACCACAAAAAAGTCAAGTTCTCCCTTTTGCTCTTCTGTATTTTCAAACACAGATTTGCAGTTTGCTTGCCCCCAATCCAATAAAAAGTAAGTGAATGATATTTGATTTGTTGGAGTTCATGTAGATCTGTTTCAAAAGTATTGTGAGTTACAGGTTACATCTAGAAAGGAAAAAAAAAAAGAACAATGTTAACATGGAATTTGGAGTTTGGTAGATGGGGAGATATTTCATGCTAAAATGTGCACATTGAGTCATAGGAGGTCATTTTACTCTTCAGAAATTATTTGATGCTAAGCCAGTTAAAGACTGGAAAGGACAGTTGATCTGCCTGAGTGAGAGGACAGGCTGTCCTGCAGAGATTGGTCAGGACTTCCCCAACACTTACCTTTCTTCAAAATTTATGTCAGCTTTAGTCTACACAGAACACCTGCATGGTTCCCTTAGAGAGGTTAGCTATGTAATCTTGCAAGTGTTAACAAGAATAAGATCTCTCTGGTGAAGGGACCATGGTCCTAGTGAATCGCCTCCTGAGTGCAGGGGTTAGTAAAGCGGGTGGTGGGGGTCAGTGGAGTGAATGGAGAAGAAACCTTCCATGCTTTAGTCTAGACAGCAGCGACAAGGAGGGCGACAGTTTGGTGCAGAGCCCAGCACTTCTTTTCATAGCCATAGACAATTCAAAGAATAGTAAGTTGCGCTGTGAGACTGGTTGTATAAGCTATTTTGAAAGCTTAATATTTAGCAATCCAGAGAAGACATTTTTTCTTCTTTTAACCATCAAGAGAGCTAGCCACTCTGGTATGCAGTGGAGTGGGAACATGCCTGGATTCTCAAGGGACCTGAAAAAGAATTTGTTACACAGGCTTAAAAACACAAAGGATGTCATGTTTTGAAATGTGACAAATTGGAAATAAGGGGCTAATGCTTTTATAAAATTTTTGAAACCTGAAAGCTTGAGTTTCAATGTGTTAAGGCTTTATGTAAGAGGAGAAGTTATGAAATAACTTTTGAGAATAAAAGGGTAAAATTGATAACGTGTCAAAAAGTAGCACTGTGTAAGATTTTTCAAGTGGTAAAATACAGTGTGTCCTCACAGCTGTGGTTCACCCTACACCTTTCAGTGGTTGAAACATTTAAAATCTGTGTCTCTGCTTCCAGTAGTGATGCAATGCTTGTGGGAATCTGGAGATGTACTAACGTTGGGCTATCACAAAACGTTATTTTGTAAACATGGGTTGCACTAGGTGTCTATAACATGGTGTGACAGTAAAACGTTGGTATAAATCCACTTGTTGGTATTTTGCTTCTGTGGTGTTACGCTGTTCAATTGTTGATTATTTTTTTCTAAGTCTGCTTGTTCTGGCCTTTCATTGGACGTCAGTGTTTAAAATATAGTTGTTGCTGCTGTGAATGCCCGCTGAAAATGAGACTGGAAAATCCATCTTTGGAGATATTTAAAACCCCACCTGGATGCACTCCTTTCCAGCCTGTTCTTGGAGAACTTGCCCTGGCACAGTGGTTGGACTGTAGATGACCTCGGAAGGTCCCTTCCAACCCCTACAATTCTGTGATTCTGTGAAAGGGGCATCCTGCTGTCGTCACAGCTGATGATGAGTTCTGATCTTTTGAATAAGGAAGTAGTGTAGATAACAGCACTATTGTAAATGTGAGTAGTATGCAATCAAAATGTTAAACCTAAATTCTTATGTTGCATCACTTAAAGAGACACTTAACATCACTTTTGTTCCTGCTGACAATTTAGAAATTGGTAAATGGTTAGAATGCCTTGGAGTAGTTTTGTTAGGAGTCTTCCACTCCCTGTAACCTTGAAGATTTGCTGTCTTTCAGTCAGTCTTTATTCTTGGTGGGTTCTGGATGCTGGATGTGATCTTCGTCATTGAAGGGCTGGCTTTTTGCGGGTCTGCCAGGCCGCAGGCACCAGTCAAGTGTCAGGAAGATGTATATACAGATGACTTGTAAGGTCTTGGTGGACCCACATGCTGAACATGATGGTTTTAGTCCTTGCGTTGCTCGTATACCCAGTGATATTAATGAGTGCTTTTTAATGTAAATCCTTTGATATGAAATATAAAAGATTTGTTATTATTAAAGAGATTTTAAAAATTAAACTAAAAAGCCTAGCCATCAAATTGTGAGAAGCGTAATTTCATTTCCTCAGTCTATGTATTAATGATTATTAATTTTTTTCTTTTTTTCTTAGAGAAAGATTACAGGAAGGCCGATACTTCTATTTAGCAAAACTAAGTTCTACAGGCTCTATTTCTTTTTTGCAATAACTTGTTTTGAGTCTTAGGAACACTTCTTGTCAGATTTGACATATTGTGCTGCACTGTTGAAGTTTGTCATTGGAAGTCTCCCACCCTGGGAAGAAGAGACCTTGTTTTAGACATGGTCCAGAAACTAGACAAAAATACTAACTAGGTATGCAAAATACCTTTCTTTCTGCATCAGGATATCAATCTTATGTCAGAGGTTCTGCATGTGGATCCTTCAGAAACTAAAAACCATTCAGGTTCTTGGAACTTTTACTTTTTTTAATTATTTTTTTTTTTTACTGTCTTGTCCCAGTTCAAACTGATAATTGATGACTGAACACTTGCTATCCTTTTCCAGCTGGAAGGTAGAAAAGTGTGAAGGCAGCTCAGGAAAAATGACATCATCATCTTAAACTGCAGTGAGAACAAAGCAGTTTAGTTACAGAGTTGACAATCTCTCTAATGAAGCCTGAGTTGTGATATATAGTGCTAGTATATTAGTGCTTGAAGATAATTCTGAAATCGAGCTGCACAGAAGATGAATCTGTGGTAGAGACCAAAGTCTTAAGGGTTTCTGTTTAGAGAACGTAACAGACAAGCGAAGGAAAGCTGCGTGATTTGCTCTAGCAAACCTGCTGTGCTGTGTTTAGAGTAGATTCTGCACCCAGATATGACAGAAACCCATACTCATGCATTGCCAGATGTTTGGAAGGAAATTGCATAACCACAAGTGGTAAAGCAAGGGATTTTTGTGTGTGTTGCTCTTCAGGTGACTAAGCCGTGATACTTCTGGAAGTTAAACTGCACTCAGTTTTTAATTCCTAGGCTGAACAATTTTCTTTGAGTTGGGGTTGCAAAAGCTGAGTATCAGGCCAGTAGTAGGATTTCCCAGGTCCTTTACTAGCTAGCAAACTACTCTTCTGTCATTCTTCCAAAGCAGCTACTTGTAATGCCTATTCTGGAGGATTTTGTTATGTCAAGTTGCTGCTACGTAGGAGGTTTCTGGGTAATTTTGTATTGCAGCATACTTGCTCCAGCGCTGCAAAAATAGCAGCACTTAGGCAAATTTTGTCGAGTTTTTGTGCTAGTGAGTCAAGTTGCTGAACAGTAGTGCAGTTCTTGACAAACCTCATTGCCAGCACGAGTGAAGCATTTTTGATAGAAGTTGAAGTGAAAGATACACATGGAGAAAATGAAACGGTTGTGCTTTGTAATGGCTCAGTATCCTTCAGTTCTGAACTGCATGACTGGCTTCTGGGCTGCTGGTTCAGTTTATTAGAGCTCTGGAACCTCTTTTAGGCAGGACTTTTCTTTTGCAAATACAGTGTTATTTTGCATTGCCAAAGACTTTGTTTGCAATAAAAGTTCAGGGCAACGACCAGGTGAGAATATTCTGGTGGTGGTGCAGGGCTGCAGAGGGATGGATTCTGAATCCACAGCTGCCACAAGTTTAAGCTGATGAGATTTTTCCTAGGTGGCTAGCAAAAGTTGCAGGATTGTTAATTTACTAAATGCTGTTCCAGTGAATTCTGTAATGAGAAGGAAAACAGGAACAACTTTCTCAATTACAGTCTTATACATGTATTGTATATATGTATATAAATCTAAGCAAAGTACCGTATTTGTATTATTTAAATGAGAAACAGGTACATTTCTGGTGATTGGTAAAATTTAAACAAGCATTAAGTATTTTTAATTTAATTTTATGTTGTAATTCTAGCACAGCAGAAGGGTTGGATGTGAGACCCCTCTGTGTAGTTCGGGTGTTGAGTTCAGCAGAGTGTCTCTGGGTAGCCGTGACTTCTCCGACAAAGCTGCTGCCATTTGCAGTGTTTTATGAAGACCTGCTTTACGCTCATTTAGCCTGACTTTACAAAAACCAGCTTGTGTGCTGCTACTCATTTTCCTTGTCTCCCAGATACGGTATCTACAAATGCATGTTAGGAAATAGGTCCTTCAGGGCGTACCAGGATCCAGTGTTTGTGAGCTGTGGTTTATTCCAGGTTTGAACTGGCCAGTAAATTAGGCCTTTCTTTAGCCCTTCAGAAGAAGGGGAGAGGGACAGAAGTAACTGAAGGCTGCAATGAAATAAAATGTTCTATACCATATAAAGAATCTCATTTTTATTACTTGAGGTATGTTAATTTTATTGTAGTAGCTGTGTTAATATTGAAACCTGGAGGTGTGGAAAAGCCATTTGTTTCAGACTTTCTACAGGCGCCAACTTGTTTTGTGTTTAATTGCAGTGTTGAGAGAATTATTTTTCACCTTGCTGCTCATGCTGACTCTGAAGCCAGTGGCTTGTGAGAGGAGAACACGGTGGACATCACCCTGGAGAAGTTATGCTGAATAGCTGTCTATAATTTGTCGTGGCAGTTCTTGGCTGAACTGATAGTGGCAGTTCACGTGGGATGACAGTGTTTGTGCTGGTAGAATGTTTTAGGAACATTTGGTGGGACACCAAGTGTGTGTTTTTAATGTCACTCTCGTCTCATAGGTGCAAATCTGACTCAAAGGGCATGTAATTCCTTTTTTATTTTTTTTAAAAGGTTTATTTTGTTTTCCGATGTGTTGTCCAAGCACTTAAATGGCTGACGTTCCACTTCATAAATAAATTCAATCATAGAATCATAGAATGGTTAGAGCTGGAAGGGACCTTAAAGATCCTTAACCTTGCTTGGCATTAGGACTGTTTCTTCCATTTAGGTATTTTTCCACTTCTTCTAATATTTTCATTTTCCGTTCAGGTTTTGTAGTGATCAGAGAGCCATGGCAATGACTCTAGCGCCCTTCCCCAAGTCCTCTATCTCTGTATCTTACATACTCTGTCTATGGGGGTTTGTTTGGTTTCCATCCCTTTAATTTTTCTTATGTTGTTTTTTTTTTTGGTCTGTTTATGCAGTTGCTATCAAAACCTTATATTCTGTATACATTTAGTTAGGTTAGTCATACTGATTTACACAGGCTCTTCTAACTACCATTTATGTGAAGTACCCTTTAGGCTTTGATAGTGCATTTGACAAATCTGCTTTTCTATATTCAGCTTACTTCTGGGTCTTCCAGATGTTTCTGTTGACAGACATTACATATCCCAAATATTCTTACTGAAACTGTTTCAAGAGTCTTTTCTTAATCCCCACACTGAAAACATGCAGCATTTGTGATACTGAATATGAATTTTGATGTACAAAGGCTAATCATTTTAATATATTTAAGACTGCAAGCCCAAAATCCATGCCAAAGCGTGCTAAACAGAATCAGCTTACCAGAAATATTGGAAATAGCGGTTGTTTGTTAATTTAGTAGCAAATGCCTGTGGTTAATTGCAGCATTTTTGAGGAATGCTGGTTATTAAACAGTTTAACCTTCTCTTTCAGGAATACTGAATCCTGCAGTTCTGCAACAGTAAATACTTAGTGTGGTTTTTTTCCTCGTAGTTCAGAAGATACAGGAGCTACAGTATTTCTGGAGTTGAAGAAGTTAGGGAAATTGCTAGGACAATCCTGGAGGTGGATTATTGGAGTAACAGGAGACAGCTTGGGGTCTCTGCTTTCCCTTCCAACACCCCCCCTCTTTACCTCCTATTGGGGAGGAGCATCCTTTCCTCCGTCTGTGTTTGCTGACAAACCTCCTCAGGTTGTGTTGAGTAGCAGAAGACTCTGCGCCCATTCCTTTTGGAAAAGAACAAATACTTGACCTACTGCTGCTCCTCGTTATGTCCTTAAACCAGCATGCTTTACATACTGGAAAACACAGGAGCGAGTAGTTGTTAAATTGAGCTTGAATATTACTGTATGACACTCTTTAGTATGTTCATGCTGGGATTCTTCTTAGTTCTTTTACTGAATATCTCTAGCCTTTTTGAGTTACAAGGGCAGTAAATTTCGACAAATTAATGTGGCAGTTATAATTTGAAGGATAATTTAATTTTACTGTGTTTCTTTTCTGCCACACTACTTGGCTTTAGGCTTAGTAGTTAAATAACTCCTCAGACTGTGTGTTCAGAAGGTGGTTTAGATCACCTAAGTTGGGCTTCTGTTCTGAATTTCCTTTTGGGGATGCTTTCCCTCTCCACTGATGATGCGTGAAGAGACTGTGAAAACCAATTTTGGTATCCTTTTATATTTTTACATCTAAGCTAGACAAGTGTGCTTTTGATAGAGGACTTACATACATTTTTGTATGTAATTTTAGCTTTCCAAAGTAAGCAGAAGGGATCGATATCTAATATATTTGTGAAATAACTAGAAAACTGGTCAAGAACACTTAATTATGTTGTAACTACATCAAGAAACTTGGTTATACTGTGTGGCCTTAAAATTAATCAAAAAGTGGCTGTTACAGTATCTTTAAGATTTTAATCTAGAGCAACAAGTAATTAAATAGTGCAAATAGAGCAAACTAGACAGAAACTAAGTAGTGCTGCCTCAAGTATCTGTTAAACACAGCTATTATAACACATTTTTAATATAGTATAAAATTCAATTTTTATATTCTGGTGGGGGGAAAGCAAATATACAGTGCTGCAGAGACTTTGTGAAGTTTTTTCTTGTTTCTGGCTTTGTTTTTGTTTCGGTTTTAGTCTAAACTACTTTTCTTCCTTGCTTTTCTTTGCTGTAAGTCACAATTCATGAGAAAGTGATTGGTTTGTAGCAAAAGAAAAGTTTTCACTTTCTGGAATACTCTGGTCAATAGCAGCAGTTTTGTACTTTCAGTGTAGGTGCCATTTTTGTTAGTTCATGTAATTAATCCTTAGGACTTAATTACTGTATTAATCAGTCATTGAATAGACGTTAAATATAACAAGGGATGGCTGATAAATAACTTTGAGGATGGAGAAGACTATGAAGATAATTTGAAAAGGAAAAGTGGTTTACAGTGAGAAGATCGGTGAATACCACCGACGACTATGCGATTTATGTTTTGAAGAAGCTTATTAATACCTGTAACTTGTGCTGAGATCAGTTCACCATTACTTCCATAAGGGTGCTGTAACTTCTTCCTGATTTTCTTGTCATGCTTTTAGTGACACATATGTGAAATCTCTCTTGAACTAAGAATTATATTTAAAGCAGCAATATTGCTGTTATTTATACTTTGAAACTCATTTAATATCATTTGCTGATGATTGTTTAACTTCCCAAAATTTTTTATGGTCCTAAGTCCAAGAGGTTTGAGTTTAGTGGTTATTATTCTTTGCTAGCCTTGTTTCCTTAGAAAGATGCAGATGATCGTCTGGGCAGAAAATGGAGTTAATTTAGCCAATATGAGAAGGGTATATATAATTTGAATAATAAAATAATTGTGGGTAAGAAATGTTGCTGCTGTTACTATGGAAATAGGAGCTTGTTAGTGGTTTTCTTTTTCCCTGTTTTGTTTTATTCGAGGACAGAATAAGGAACTACATTCTTTGGGCTCTTTCTGGTATTTTACTGATCATTAAAGAAAAAAAAGTTCTGTGTTGAGTTTTTGATAGTGCAGGATGAGAGCATGTCAGAAATAGAAAGTAAATATAAGAGTTGCTTAGAGCTGTGTACAAGCAGTGAGAACACTAAATCATGTATTTTTAGTATGTAGAAATCCATCTTTTGAGCATTTCCAGGTATATTGCAATATAACTTTTAACATTAGAACGTTCCTGGCACGGGTAATATTTAATGTTTTTGGTTCTGAATGTGGTCGTTAGGGTATTTCTTGGAACAGCTGTCTCTAGTTATACTTTCCTTTGAATAATAAATAGCTGTGCTGAGTGGTTGAAATGAGACAATACTTACCAAACCTGCATAAGCAATTTAATGACAGAAACTAAGTGGAAAATGCTTTTAGTCGTTGACTGTCTGCTGAAATCTGGTCTTCTGTCTCCTTCTGTCATGCTTGTCTAGTAGATTTTGCACAAGGCTTAATGGATTTTGCACATCAGTTACTCTGGTTCCTGCTACTGGTCTGGCCATAAAATGTTTGTGCAGTTGTCCTGATGCTCTTGTGTCAATCCTGACTGATGGGGAGTACCAACTTCCAGCCCTCAGGCTTTCCCCAGTTGTCTTTGTGTAAGATTGTGTTTGATACCAAAAGCTCTTAAGGTATAATATAATGTTGCCATTCATTCAAGTCAACTATTTTTTGCTTCTAAGAAAGCAAACCAAATCCTGCCCAGCCCTCTCAGTATAGACTTCTGACAGTCTACTGACCATCATTTTCTAAGAAATTAGTTCCAAATAAATAAAATCCAATAATGTGGTTCCCAAACTACTCCAGACATTATTAATAATTAAATTCTTTGAACTCACTAAGTAAAATAAATGCCATTGAATGTTTTTGTTACAGTCAGGCATTGGTCATTCTCGTGCTGCTTGTGATGGTTTTGATAGATATGTGATATACTTGAAAAAAGTCATTTGAAAAGGATGCAAGAGCCTCTCTTTTGACAGTGGAAGAAAACAGCATCTGAAATTCTCTAAGAATCTGTAAAAAAAGTATGGCTTACCTTAGTTACAGGCCTGCAAATATTGAGAGGGACACAGGCTGCAGAAATAACTGACAATATTGATTATGCTTCAGGGGCCAATCGTCCAGCAAAGCTAAACCATGGATGCTTAGATTAAACAAAGGATTTCTCTAAAGATAATTTGAGTATATTCAAGAACATGATAGTACTGATTGTTAATGCTAGAATTTAATAAGAAATAAACAGAAAAATTACTAACAGGACTTGCCTTCAAATCCAACTTGTTGAAGATACAGTTCAAAAAGTGTGTATTCAACTGCCTTTTCATATTTGGGGTATATGCATAATAAAAGTGAGCAGGAGGCACTGCTGTTAAAACCAGTGGTACAATCTGTTATGCTATGAAGAGATTAAGACTTGGCAATTCAGTGAAGTAGATATACTGACTTCCCTGAATCAATGTATGTAGGTCACGGGTTTTTAGTGTGTTCAAAGGCTCTTTGTGTTTCAGAAGTGTGATCTGCATCTCATTGGAGACCCTGTTCATTTCTAAAGAAATGTCTGTTAACTCTGCTTCTACTGAAACGCTTCAGGTTTTCATCTGTTTGTGTGTCTGTGTGTGTGTAAGATGTAAAGCTACAAACTGTGCTCTCCTGCATCTGGAAAACTCTGTCTGTTCTTCCAGTGTTTAATTGGTGTTTTCCTGTTTTCCTGGGTACTTTCCATCCTGTGTACGTACCATCAGACTTCTGTTGCTTACTGATTTCTGCAGTTGTTAAAGAAAAGAAGTCACTAAAAATGTCTTTTGAAGGGCTTTTGACGGAACTTAAATCCATATTCCTGAGCTCTAGCTTGGCTGTTTAAGTATTTCTAGCCATGATTTATTGAAACTACAAAAGATCTGGCATGAATGAAAAGAAGTGTAGTCAGAACTCTGGCAGTTGTGTGTCAGGTTAAAACCCCCTGAAACTTAAGAGGTAAATCTGGTTGACGCAGGCTGTGTCTGCTACGCTTATTTTCTTATTTATTTATTTATTTATTAGTTTGTTTACAGTATTAAAGCAATACTTTATTCCAGATGCCACTATTAAATATATGCTTGGACTTGTATCTATGTAGTTCAGGAGTGAGTTCATGTTTTATCTGATTGAATTCTAATGTTCTTGTCAAGCATGTTAACTGCTTAATGTTGTTCACTGTATACGTTGCTCATAGGGAGATCCCTAAGCTTTACTGTATTATAAATGACTGGACATGATTACTTAAAAAATGTTTTGTATTTGTATCAATTTTTTTTTTGTTTGGATTTTTTTTTAGGTCCATTTTCCAGACACAGAGAGGGCAGAATGGCTCAACAAGGTAAGGCTAGTCATTAGAATCTCTTCCCAATGGGAAGGGGAAGGAGGGAAATCTGAGATTTTAAAACATATGAGGCAAGAATCGGGGAACAGAGTAGTTTTAACTTTCTGTGCTCTTTTTACACTTGAAACTTCTGGTTGTTGATCCAGTTGGTCACAAGAAAGATTAAATCTATGTTCATGATCTTGAAATTGGAAGTTTCGGAGAATGATTTTCGGTGACATTAAAATAATGACAGCTATAATTGTGTGGAAGTCAGAGCAGCTGTAAACGCAGACTTTTATGTTCTACTTGTCTGGGATTCTTTCCAGTTACTGTAGGTTCCTGACCTACAATCTAAAAATAAATCAATTTTGCAGTTTTAATTTATAACTGTGATAATTTAAGACAGAGATCTATGTAGCTTGGATTTGCTAAAAATGTCTTTCATTCAAAGACATAGAAGAACATGAGTTAATTAGAAAATAGTGAGAAAAATAAACTATAATGAATTTACAGATATGACAGTAAAATACTGTAATTTTACATTTATAAACATTATGCATGTATTTAGAAATACGGTTAACCCATTTTTTCGTATTCCTCTCTTTGCATGCAAATAAGCATAAACCTCTTCACCCTTCTCCCCAACATTCAGCATCAGTGCTGACTGCATATACATTCGTGGGATAAAAAAAGAAGAGTTAATACTGGTTTTCTCCTCCTCCAGCACTTCAGATTTATGCAAATGTATAAAATACACAAATGGAGAATTCCAGAAAGCTTTCCTGTATGTAAAAAGCAACCAGTTCCTACATCTGTAATGAACTGCATAGACAACTTGTATGCTTAAAACTTCATACAAAATCTCTTATATGTGCCTTAAAGAATATTTTTAGTTCTGTGTGAAGTTGTGTTCTATGTATATTTCTTTTTTTTTTCCTTAGACTGTAAAACAGATGTGGCCTTTTATTTGCCAGTTTATTGAGAAACTCTTCCGGGAGACCATAGAACCAGCAGTAAGAGGAGCAAACAACCACCTCAGTACCTTCAGTTTTACAAAGATTGATATTGGTCATCAGGTCAGTGTCTGGTGAAGTTTTTCTAGGAGGTTCTGTTTTGCATACTATTTTCATGTACCCTGTTTAAATCTGCACAAAAATATTTCTTGATGACACTTGGTGGTGAGCCTGATTCTGATTTCTCCTGTAACATTAAAATAAAAAAGTGTGTGGCTTCACTTTTATTTTGTCATATTTTTTCTTGGGGCCTCTGCTTGAGGAATTTGCCTGTGAATTGGGAGAAGACTCAAAGTATTGTAACACCTAGTCATGTGAAGAGCTCATAGCAACACAATTTTAATACTATTCATGTAACGCTTTACATTAAGTGAGCAGAAACCATTACCCTTTTCTTGTCAGATGACCTAAGTGCAATTACCTTTCTTGTAACAGATGAACTTTTAATTATGTTATGTACGCAGTCCAGTGACAAGGGTGCTGGCTTAGCTTTCCAAAGAACTGCACATACCATAGTATCAAGGATCAGAGAGGTGTTTACCTTCTGTTCGGTCCCATGAAAGAAGGGGTCATAGTCTATAGCTCTTACACGCCTGCAGAAGAGCCTGTTTAACCAGTCCAAGCTAAGAGTAAGTTACCTGTGCTTGCAGTATGTTCAGTACTAGTTACTCTTACCTGCATCAATGTGAGCTTTACTTCTGTTGAGATGCAGCTTACAGCTTTTTCATGAAGTTTTCTTTTGCGTTCCTCTTGCTTGTCATAAATGGAATTTTAAGAAAGGATTTAAAATCTTCAGATTCCTTCTCTTCCCTCCCCCTCCCCCCAGATGTTAGAAAAAGTCATATTAGGTTTCAGGTATGATGGAGGGGAATTATTTTTCTCTCTTTGTGACTATATTTCATGTATATCAAAGTTCATGATAATTTATTGCACCTTTTATGGGGGGGTTTGTTTGGTTGGATATTTTTAAGTTGTAAATCCTTTTACGCAGGGCTCTGTCCTGGCCTAGATACACCTGTATTACAGACTATAGGATAGCATTCTTTTTAAGCAATACTCATTTTGAGTAGGGTTTAAATTAGCTTCCACACCTCTGTATGCTTCTGCGTGTGGACTGAGTTATCTCAAAGATGAGAAACAGCTGTTCTTATTTTGCTTTGCATCCTTGATTGAGTTGCATCCTGTGAGCTGCACAGCCCCAAAGTCAGTGGGAATCTGACAGCAGGGAAATTTCTATTTTACTTAAATTATTAAAAAAGCATCAATAGAAATATGGCACTTTTTCCAGAAAGCAAAACCTCAAAATGCAGCAGGAGGTGATGCTAACTAAGGTCATCCTTTCTCACCTAGTACTTGATGAACGCTTGGTTGACATGTTGTTTCTGTATGAGAGAGAGAGGGAGAGGGCAAGCGCAGCATTTTAGAGAGAGAACACGGAGTGGTTGACACAACTTTTTCTGGGGATTATGGATTATCTTTCATCCATTATGACTAAATTCCATTTACAGCAACTACATTTTTGTGAATTAAATTTAGCATGGTTTTTTTTAGCTGCAAATAAAAAAATGCTTTGTCTGTGTTAGATTATGTGCTGGTACTACAACTAGGTGTTAGTGGTGGAGAGGGAAAACTTCATATTAAATCTTTCGTAATCTTGAAATCTAGTAGTTTAAACCCAGAGTAATTGCCAGAAGAGTTGTGGTTGGGTGGTTCTTAGCAAGGTAATTTTTACCCCTGAATTAACATTTTGAGCAAAATTGTTAACTTTGCTTCACACCTTTTAATAATGCTTATAGTAAATTCTTAACTTCAGGCATGAATCTGCCTACGTTCACCTTTATTTCAAAGTTAAGAGTTCAATATGATATAGTTTAGTAGAAGAATCCAACGTTCACTTACTTCATTGTTTCAGCCTCTGCGGATAAACGGTGTAAAAGTGTATACTGAAAATGTGGACAAAAGGCAGATCATTTTGGATCTTCAAATCAGGTAAACTTTATTATTGTATTACAGTGATGCCCATGCTTTATAATGTGTGCTTGCTTTGATTTGGCAGTTACGTTGGCCTAAAAGGAGAAGAATTGCTTCATTACGCAAATGTAATTAGTTCTAATTGTGTATAAATGGAGGAAGGAACCGCATGCTGTAAATAGCATTTATCTGAGGGAAATAGTATATCAACTCAGTCTGATTGCATCATTAAAGTACTGTTAGTAAATAAAGAAATACTTTCCAGAGCTAAAACAATATCTTTGATATTTTCGTTTCTGATGTTTTAAAACTTTGCCATGATGTTTAGTCTAGTCTAAAATTTAGGATATATTTGGCTTTTTTTACTTTTCTCAGTTAGTTAGATGTTGTTGTTGTTGTTGTTATACAGTATTAGATAAAGAGAATGATAGCTAGCGGGGTACTTGTGCTGATACCACTAACTGAAGTAAATCTATCTATTAGATAATGCCAGAGCAACTTCGCTCTGCTGCTTCAGGTTTCTTTGCCCTTTCATTGTGACCCTTTTATATAGGTTTATAAATAGAACTAGCCAGTGTTTGCCAAAGTCTTTCTCAACACAATCTGCAGTTACAGAGTTTTTTGAAAGTTCAGTCAGTGAACCCAGCAAAGTTTTTATATTTGACCATCATGGGTACATGTTATGGTGACTGCTGTTTGTAACTTGTGGAAAGGCCAGATTTGTCAGTCACGGATGATCCAGTAAAAAGCAGCCTCCTGGGTTTCTTCCTGCTTCCCTGGCATTAAGCAGAAGGGTAATTGGGCCTCGTGGCTTCTCTTTTTCAAAGTCACTTCCAAAGTTTGAACTTGGTTATTCTTAATTTTGAATTATTTGTCTAAATTTCAGCGACGTTGAAGAACTGCTGCTTTGTCAAAGCTGAGCACCAGAGTGATAAGAGATGTTGCTGCATCCTTTCCTGGGTTTCAGAGGGGATGAGGGCTACATCTGTGATCAGGACCCACTCTCTTGAATTGAATCACTTTATTTCTGTAGGAATAAGACAGCGATCCAAATCAGGGATTTGTGTTGCTGTACAAAATACAGCAGGATTGTCTCTTGAGAGCTTGTTTCACTGGAAGGATGCTGTTAGGCCTAATGTAAAATTTTCCTTTAGTTTTTTCTGCGTTGCCACTTTCCATAGCAGCTGTGAGAACAGCCTCACCTTTTCAGACTTAAGCCCTCAGGAAAACAAACTTATTTGACCACTGTGGACACAGTGTAAAGAAATTGGTTTTGAGAAGCTATATTTGAGACATTTGAGGGGTCAAGTCTCTCAAGATCACATCTTCCCTTTAAAGCAGAATTATTCCCACAGGAGAAGAGGGGAAATCTAGTGTTTCTTTTTTTTTTTTCTCTCCTGCTTATCTTCATGAAGTAGGTTGGGACAGATTAAGGCAAAAGTGACAATAGGTTTGTACAAAAAATTCAGGAATAATATCCTATTACCTAGACCTGAAGGAAATCTTTACCCATATGTCTCATTGCATTACATTGCAACCTCCTTAGAGAAGTGGTAACAGCTGGACTAGAATCCAGTCTAAAAGGCTAAAGTAAATTCCTGCAAGTGGTTTAAATAACAATAATAGTGCAGGGTCAGTTAGGTGCCCGTTTTACCCCCTGCTGCAAGTGGCATAGGCTTCCAGGAAGAAAATGGAAACAGGAAAGCTATGGAGTGACTGTCATAGCTTCTAGCAATTAAGACTTAGATGAAACCATCATCAAAGGAAGTTCCATTTCATATTTAAGACTTGTCCTTGACACCTTCTACTTGGGAAAGGGCTCTTTTTCCAAGTCTTATGCAAGTTGTACACAGGTGACACCCCAGTATCAATTGTTACTGTTTGATTTTTATTTCTTTTTGGTATGTTATCTAAGTGTCCATCGCTGGGATTGTTTCAGTAGTAGCAGGAAGGAAGAGTAAGAGTCTCAGTAATAAATGTTCTTGGCGTGTTTAGATACAACTATGTGCAGATACCAACCCTAAACTATTTCTTAGGGAATCAACTTAAGTTCAGTTTTGAAAGATTATAAAGAACAGTCTTAGTGCTGGTGGAGAAAAGTCTATCCTTTGGAGTATTTATCCCTGTAGATTTTAATCTCCAGTTAAATTAGTTTGATATAATTTTAATTTAAGTTTAAAGTTGGGAGCTTTCTATAACCCTTCATTGGGTAAATACAGTTGAGGAGGAAAACAATTTCTCTAAGAACTCTTACGAATAGCTGTATGAAGCCAAGCCCTATGCGGGGGTCTGGTGGGGGGAGGGAAGGAAATATTTTCTTTTTTTTAAAGTACATTAATTATTTTAATCATCTTTTATCCTGCCGTTTCACCATTGTGGCTCTCTGTAGCCCTTACTACTGTCAGTTGTTTGTGATGGGGTTTGGACCTCCCACAGTAGTTTCAGTGTGTCTCCAAAACACTTCCTTAGGGGTTTTTGCAGCTTTCTTGAGGTTTTGTTTTTGCTTTTAAGTTTAATTGCCGTAGGAGTGGGGGTTTGGTTTAGTTTTTATTGTTTCTGCAAGAATATTGAGTGCATTATGATCATTGCCTCTGAGTGGTTTTTTCAGAGCCTTTTGAAATGGGTCCTGTGCATTGCTCAGGATCCAATTAAGAACTTTACTCTTGTAAGCAGCTTGACTAGCTGATGCACAGAGCATTCATTGGAAAATGTATTTAAAGATTCAATTTCAGGACCATGTTTGGAAAGGGAGCGCTTTACCTTTCTCTTACTGTGAGATTTATGTTGAAAAATTGTCAAAATTCATGTTATAATTTGAAAGTCTAGTTTCTGGTGGTAAAGATGTTTTCCAAGGAAAAATTTTAACTACTTGAGCAAATGAAGATAAAGTCCAAATATATTGATAGTAAATAAAAATCTTACGTTTGCTAAAGTACATGAATGTAGTAAACATTTGGGTAAAATTAAAGGTTATAGATTAATAGAAAACAAGATAAACTGTCAAATTAAATGTGAACTGTAGTAAAGAGCAAAAAAAGATTGAGAGATTGAGGAAATGCTTGTTAGCAGCACGCAGCTGAGTTTTTTCATCCTGGCATACTTGTACTGGCAGAAGATAGATGTAAAAATGGAGTCAAAAGACCTGAAAAATAATGCAGATAGTCCAAAATGCAGAACCACAGGTCACTGTAGTCTGGGAAATATGTTTTCCTATTCATATTTTTGTTTTTGTTTTGTTTTGTTTTTTTCTGGGTAACTTAAACTGGCTGCAGTGACCACATAGAGTGTACCGTGCTTCTTGTCTGATTTAGTACAGCTGCTGTTATACTCTTACAAGACTGTCCTCATTAAACTGTAATCTATCTCAGTGAAATGTATGTTACAGGGGTCATAAATATTTCTGGGATGTTACGATCTGAATGTACAGAATTTGCTTACTAATGGACCTTTAGGTTGTATGTTAAATTACAGTGGAATTCTGCACAGCTTTGACTGTTTATGGACCCAGTCATAGGGGATAAAAGAGTGTTCAAATGTATTATAAGGTTAAAAGTTGTTGACTTATTGTCCTCAAATGTAGTTTGTTACTATTCTTACTTCTATTTGTCATCATGTTATTAAGGATTTTCAGATGAGCATATTGCTTCCCAGTCTTCATAACACAAATAGTTCTCATGCTACAAAGTGCCAAGATTGGGTGTTCAGTTGCAGGTTTTAATTGACCTTGCTTCTCTGTGTCATGTTGTTATGCAATTATATATGTGTGTGTGTATTTATGTATATCTCTACTACCTCTATATATAGTTAGAGAGGTAAAAATAGAACTTAAATCATTTTAAACTTAAAAAAATATATACCTATTTTTAAACTATACAGTCACATTACATTCTTTCCAGGGAAAGAAATGGTCACCTTCTTTTCACAAAGACCCCTGTCATGTTGTTGTCTTCCAGTTCCCCAAAACCGGTCATCGTACAAAGTGATTCTGCATAGTGTTATCTTTTGAATAGTCCAAAATAAATTCTAGCATTGGATGCTTATAAGAATGTCTTGGTACTATTGTTTATTTCTGTTTAAGGGATTTATAAGATTTGCATTTGCTTGAAATTCCATAGATAGCATCATCGCACACAGGGTACAAGAGGCTACAGATGATTTGAATAATGGATATCCTGAATGCAGCAGCTCTCACCTTCCTTTTCTTTTGATAGTACCTTGGGGCTATCAGTTTTCAGGGGAGAATGGGCACGGATCCTACTGTTGTTTATTTTATCTGGACTTGATACTAAAATGGCCCCGTGAGGAAAGCAACTCCATTTTCTTCATAATTTCTGTAATAAGGTTTCATCAGACTCCTAAACGTGGCTGAACAGTTTTTTCGTCGTCTAGCCTAGGTCTGAGGAGCCTCATATGAAGAAGCATGGGCTCTACTGCAGTATCTGGCTTAAAGCTGTCTTATCCCCTCCCCAGTTAGTTCCTTCTTCCATTTTCTTTAACTGGGCAGTGTGTTGAAAAAGCATTTCAGATTTCATTTGTCCTGTTGCTACAGCTCGTATCTTCTTAACCAGTCTCCTTGTCTAGCCAGGCTCTCCCTAGTGCTGGTTGGGTATTCAGTCTGGTGGATTTCAAAGCTCTCGTTCTGTAGAATCATTGGCCAACTCCCTTGCTAAATCAGAGTCTCAGGCTTTCTTCCTCAGTTTTTTGTCAAGTCTCAGCAGTCGCAGTTTTTGGAAAAGATCTGCTCAACTCTGCTGGCACGTGCTTTGATTTGACCTACATGGAGCTGCAGGAAAAGCAGCTACTAAAATTTGGTCCCAGGTTGTGTGCAAATAATCTTTCAGCCTTGTAACATGGGCAAAATAGGTGGATCTCTTTTTACCATCTTCTACAAATCTGAGATAGAGGGCAATACCTGCAGAATTTTAAGCCCTTGACTTTGTGTCTCCAAAAATGGGAATCAAAAAGCTGTTCGAGGAAGAACTTGCATCACTTTTAATATAGTATTTTCTACTTTGCTTCCTGTCTTCTCTCTCCCTTCAGAAAAGGCTCAAATGTTTCTGGATTAAACCAGATCATCCAGCTCAGAACGCCCAGCTTATTGAATTTCTAAATATGACTGGTTTTGCAAGTCTGTCGGTATTTCAGACAACTTTGATTTTTAGCAAAATAACCATCTAGGTCTAGTTCTTCTCCTGATTATATTAGATGAGAGTGGATTTGGGTGAGACCGATGTAGAGGTTTCCTGACATAGAATATAAATTGTGTGTCCATTATTTCACAGAAGTAAGGATACTTGTGTATTTTGTCTTACGTATGCTTCTGAAGATGGTAACATACCTCTGTATGTATTTGAGTGATTTTGATGACAGTAGTGATATTTTGAAGGGGGTGCAATTGTTTTAGCAATCTTGACTTTGTTATATGTTGTAATGTTTTAACATGCATTTTTTTTGTGAATAGACTGAGATACAAACTAGATTGTCATGACAGTGCAAACCAGAACTAATAGTGTATTGCAATTTAGTACTTAAAAATGAAATTTATACTTTCTTTTTTGTTTTAGTTTTGTTGGAAACTGTGAAATTGATTTGGAGATCAAGCGATATTTCTGCAGAGCTGGTGTGAAAAGTATACAGGTGAAATTCAATTTTTTTTAATTTGCTTTTGTTGTTAAGTCATCACTGAATTGTTATTTTCTGATTAAATAGTTTAGAAGAAAGAACCAGTGATTGTGTAGTTTTTTCTTACTATTTTCTCTCAGTTGCACATTATTGATATTGCATAATAATTTTAGTAACGTGACTTAGCTGGAAGGGTAAATTCCTTTCAGATGTAGAGCTGTTTCAAATATATAATATATTTTACGGGAAAAGGTGGAGATAATTTTCCATTAAACCAACATTCATACGATACGTACATTTGTAAAGGAAATGTGGAGCTTAAAATTTTGTTTTATTTAATATTTCAGTGTTCGATGCAATTATTAGTAGTATTCTTGCCTTCTGATATTGTTTCTCAAATTTCCTTAACTTTCTGATAACAGATCTCTCTCTCTAATGAAGAAAACTAGTCTGCTTTTTTGTGTGCATGTCTTGACACACCTGCTAGCATTTACCTACTTTTGTTCTAGTATCTGTGGATGCCATTAGATTGGATTGTGCCACATTGGTTTATACTGAGCTGTATAAATCATCTGCTTCAGATTTTTAATAAAATTACTACTAACATGGCACAGCATCACGTGGATGAATGTAATGAATTTGTAAACCCAGCTGTTTCGTGTCTGTTTTAAGTTTTCTGTGGTTTGCATGACATGTAAAGTTATATATACATAAAATTCTTCATAGTGAAGAATTTAATGAATTAGAAGCATGAGCTGGTGGATAAATTTTATTTCAAGTTTGAACTCAAGTCAATTCAATTGCCTTTTTCTTCCCCCCTTCTACAGATCCATGGCACTATGAGGGTTATCCTGGAGCCACTAATTGGAGACATGCCCCTAATTGGAGCACTATCCCTTTTCTTCCTTAGGAAACCTGTAAGTACTTTTATCTCTGTTTCTACTCTTTAATTTAGAGTACTGATGACAGTCATCAAAAAATGATGGAGCAAGAAATTAGCAGCAAGAGGAAAGAATTTGGGAATTTGCTACCATTTGGTTGAACTTTCCCAGAAAAGTAGTGGGCGATTTTTATGAATACTAGAAGAAATCAAGTTGAATAGTAATTACCTTGAATAAACATTAGAAATGTTTCCTGGGATTCCCTGTTCTTTACTACCCAAATGACAATCAAAGTGACTGGGGATTTTTTGGCTCAGCCAGTACTGGTGTGTATCACAGAGTCTGGCACCAGAACGATGTGTGTTCTTGCAGGATTCGGATTCAATAACCTTGTAGTTGTTCCAGATATATTTAAATTCCCTTGAATTAAGAGAATTAAAGATTATGATTCTCTTAGCTCACTGAGAGGAAGAAAACTTTGTCATCTGAGTAGTTCAAAGAAAATGAGTTAAGGAAGTTTTCTGAGGCCACAAAAGTTGCTGAATTCTGGCCCATCACAAATTACCTAGTACAATTGATTTTCATGAGCAGTTGTGATTTAGATGGCCATCTTGTCTTTTTATGCTGACCTTAAATATGCTTTTTTAAAGATACTGTAATCATGAAGTTTGAAACTAATACAGTTTTTGAAAGCTGGGAACCTAACTGGTATAGTCATACAATCTCAGTTCAATACTTTCCTCCATGTGAAAATGATGTACATCTTTGATGTCTGCACTGTGATAACGCGCTATAGGTAGTGGACTGTTGCACCTTGGAGCGATTGTTTCACTTCAGAAGCTGTAATCTGCATCTCACTGTAAGACTGTCTGACAAGCACCAGTATGTCTGTTGGTAACTTGGTGCAGCATTGATCAAAGAACAGAGGACAGATAAGAAATATAATTTTAACTGTCTGAAAAAGAGGAACAAATACTCTACTTCTGTAGTTGGATTAAATCATAGAGAATACGACAGTGATTCTAGTCTAGGTTTTGCTAATTCCAGGAAATGTATTTTTTTTAATCTACAAATGCATCAAGAAAAGATCACAGATGTTGCAAAGTGTGTAGAACATTCTTATTTTAGGTGACGATCAAGGAGAACACAATAGACATTGCACATTTTCGGGTGGAAAATTCTTTGTTGTATACATGTGTGTAAGGCAATTTTAGCAACTTGCACTTTGATACCGCTTTTAATAAGTGCCGGAAATTGAGCTTAATGGAAAATGTGAACATCATGGCATTCTTATGCTACACAGCTTCTTTAAGGAATTTAATTTCTTCCATGTCTTACTCAGAAGCAAGCTTTGAATTGGAAGCTTTTGTTTCTTGGATGTGTTCTAATCAAACAGTCAAAATGTACGATGTCAAGATTTAACAGTTTCAGACTATGCCAGGTCCTCAACTACTAGTATATTGGTTTGGGCACTTCGGAACAGTGTCAGGGTGATCACCTTGGTTTCCTCAGCAGTCTGCAACTTTTAGAAGTTGATCTAGTTTTCAGGGTTCAGAGAGTGCGACCGTATTCTTTACTTAAACAGAAGGTGTGTTATTATTTTATTCAGTGAAATCATGTTCTTGCAACGCAATCCTTTTGAACAGTTAAACATCCCAAAATAAACTGTTGTGAACTTGTTGAAAAGATAGGTTTGTATGGGTTCTTATGTATGGCCTAGGAAAAACCTCTGGTGTTGCTCATAGCATTCATGTAGCTTGTTTTATCTAGAGAAACACTGCGTGTGCTCGGGTAGAGGGAATGGAGACTTAAATCTTAGTAAAAATGTAAGAATTTGGAACTGTTTTGTGTATAATTTAGTGATCACACGTTGTAAAAGTGAAGTAGTTCATGCAGAACTGATAGAACATCATTGCTTTTATTTGGTAAGGCTTGGGGAAGTACATCGGGATGAACCAAATCTGGATTTCCGCACAGTTCTTTGAAGTTAATCTGAACACTAGGAGATATCTGCTTAAGTTGTATCTCATTTTTATTTTTTGAGTATGAGCATAGGGCATCTGTTAATGTTCATGTTTACGTTAACAAACTAAGCATGACCTTGAGGAGGATGGAACACTGCCTTATGGTAGTCTGCACTGTGTAATTGTTAGCATGCTCTGATATTATTTTGCTATTTAATGTTCTCCCAAACAATTTCCAGACTTCGTACAGTGCCCAGCTCATCACGGTTACCATCTAATAAACAAGTTAAATGCAAGCACTCTATTTTTGAGGAGCAGAGATAAGAGTTTGGCTGTGTGGACACAGAGTTTAAACTTCTTTTTTTTTTTTTTCTACAGGATTTGGAATGACCTTTCTTTGTGTTGTGAATGTGGCTTGTGTAGTCTAGGTTGGCTTGTGTTCACTGAGAGAGAAACCAGTGTGACCTCCTTCTGCAGATACCATTCTTCTGGCACACTGGGTGCCAGAGCTGCGAGCTGATGCAGCGTCTGGGCTGCTTTCCTGGGGTACCTCCTGTAGCTACTGCTGCTTTGTTGCTTTCTAGGGAAGAGGTAGGAAAGCTGGTAGGGGATGGGGAGGGACAGTTCCTCTGTTTCCCACTGCCAGCATCAGGCTCTGATAGCATTTGTCTGAACCTTTCATTACAGGTACACCAGTTACCTCCCCAGTCAGCTTTTAGCTCTGGTAGCTGTACCCAGTCCTTTCTGTCCCTGATCCATGCGAAGCACCGTGCGTTTGCAAAGTGCTTAACTTGGGCAACTTGCACCCGAAACAGTAAACTGAAAATACATCCAATGAAACACCTCTCCTTTGTGGTCAGTAGCTGTCTGAACATGTCACTTTGTGAAAGACTTTGTCCAGAGTAATTTTGTCTTTACTCCTAGCCCCAGAGTGCTTTGTTAAGGGTCTGGTTGACTTAGTGGAACAAAAAAGGATTGGAAATAGCCTGGAGTACAAAAATTAAAAACTCAGTCCTTCCCTCAAAGTATTCAGTTACAAAAATATTAAAAGTATTTTTTGCCCTTCTTTAATTTAACAGCTAAGCTACTGGTCAAGGCCAGAGCAAACCTAAGGGTGAAATTGTTCAAAAATGTATCTTTGAATCAAGTTATTCTGTAATTTTGACAGTTATACATGAATGTTTAGGTTTTTTCCAAGCAGGCTTCTCTCCCTGCTGGAATGTGTTGTCTTGGTGTTTATTTTTCTAACTTCTGCAGAAAAATGTAGAATAATGTTTATTATAGCAATAACCAGATTCTGTTCTCTTACTAGAGAGCAAGTGGCTGCAGCCAAGGAAAGCTTTTCTTCAGTATTTTTGTTAGACCAGGAGAGGAATTAGTTGGCAGCTAGCGTTAGATTTTGTTCTCATATTTTCCAGTCTAAAGTAACTGGCAACAATTCCTCTTGCTCTGTATCATCTGCTTGCTGGCCTTAATGACTATATAAGGCAATGCTGCCTAAATTAAGAGTTCCGAACATAGTTGTTTAATGAGTTTACCAGTCTCAAATTTCTGAGTAACTCATGAAGTTACTGATGCTGCAAGAGTTCTTACTTTATACACAGCTTCTAAAATACTGTATTTTGACATTGTTAATGTGAAGTAGATACAGAAAGTTTAATCAGCTTACAAATTATGTCCAAGATTTCAAGATTTCAAGAGAGAGAAATAGGTGCATTGTAATGTTTTGACGTAGTCTTACATCTCTGAGCTTCAATGCTAGAGAGAAGTTAGCACTGTGTAAATAGTCAGTATTTGTAAGGTTTTTTGCGGTACTTCTCGTTCTGTTAACATTATGTGTGTTTACCTTATATTCTGTTTGTCCAAGTGAAGGTTTTTTTACTTTTAGAATGAAATATCACATAGTTAATTATTTTGATTTTTTTGATTCGGTTTTAGAAATGTATATGGCTCATTGCTGTACTGCAAATTGGTGATTTTCAAAAGTTTTAGTGGCGCGCTTAATATTGAAGGTCTGTCTTAACCTAACCCTTTTTTCCTTTTTTCTTTCTTTCTTTTTTTTTAAACAAACAAACAAACAAGAAAACAGACACATGAAAACACCAGTGTTATTGTTCTAAAGTCACAGTGGCTGAATAGCAGGATGCCTTCCAGGAAAACTGGTCAACTCTTCCAAAGCTCTCATTTTTATACTCAAGACTTTTGCCCTCCACTTGCAAACTTGAGCCCTACTCTTTCTCTACTCTACTGATTGGGTCTGTCCTGTAGTTCTGATTTATTTGACACTGGTTTGGTTTCATTTAATATTGGCTGCCTTTGGAAAATTCAGTGCTGGATGTGTTTATCAAAATTACCAGTACCAATGAAAATGAAACTCAAAATGAAACCAAGAACCCTAGTGCCCAAGTGTCCCAGTGAAATGGCTGGAAAAAAACCAAAGCTGGAATGTGGAAGAATGTTGATTTGGTTTGCTTTCAGTTGATCAAAAATGCCTTCTTAGTGAATGAGACTGTCAGTACCCTTGCTTCTAAACTTTTTAACCTCTTTTAAAGGGTTTTGTGGAACACCTAGATAAATTTTGAAGCATAGGTACAGCTTTAATAGCATTTGTTAAGAGTTTGTCCTGCCTGTTGCTCATAAAGTCAAAGTGATTTGCACTACTTTGTATATTTCTTATTTGCTCTAACTTAGATTTTTGTTAATTTTTATTTTGGTAACTTAAGGAATGTTTTAATGGCTGCCACAGCTGGTGCTTGCACAATACCGTGTTCTTCTCTCCCTGTGCCCTCCCATGCAGTGTTACTGTCTCATACTGGTTTTGAAACTTGTGCTCCTGAAGGAGGCTAGTTAAAGGATGTCAGCTGGCAGAATATTAAACACACAAGAAGCAACAAGTTTCTGATCCTTCAGGTGTATTTGAGCATCCTGAGCTGGTTCACGTAGGAGTCAGGAGAGTGTTTATTCCAGTGTGAGGATGTGAACAGAAGTGCAGGGCTGGTAGAAGGGTAGGAAGCAACAGAAAGTAGAGGGAACCAGCTTGAACTGTAGCTTTGAGTATTTGACACTATGGAGAATAGTGAGGTGCACTGAATTTTTCTAAGACCTATTACGATCCTTCTTCTGGTCACCTTAATTCAATAACTTGCCTGCTCTGTCTCTTGCTCCCATGACTACATGTTTGATCTCTGTAGCAGTTGTCTTGCTCAAATCTTTAGACAGTTATCACTGAAAAACTACTGTTAAACACAGTTACTGATCAGAGATACGGTCTGTTCCCTATAACGATCATGAAAACTGTTGAGATTTCTGTTTTCTGTGGTATTGTATGGTCTGGTCTTGTTTGAGTGGCTGAGTGTACTACATGTTTGCTGGCGAAATACACTGAATAATGTTAGCACTTCAGCATCGTAGTGGTAATGAGCTGTGCTCTACTACCAGGCAAATTCTGGGTTTTGCATGAAAATTCACAAGTAACAGAATGGAGCAGGTTAGTCCCCTTCTTATAATAAATTTCTGAAAATTAACACAACTTATCCCATGAAATTGTGTTGTTTGTGTCCTGTGCCAGACATTAAATTTATCCTGCAGAAATCTTACACTTCCATAACTTGATTAGCGGGAAGTTGTTCATCAGGATTTTAAAATACTTTGTGGCTTCTCTTCTGAGAATCATTAGTGCTTATGGCAGCCAAATCAAGCCCCAGGGTTGGCAGTGTTTACAGACTGCCTTTTGTGCTGCTGTGAACTTCAGTAATGGCCCTGTATATTCTACATTCCAGTACATTCTTTTACCTTTGTAAAGGTATATAGGGTATTGAGAACACTAAATATGTAAAAATGCAAATTTTAGCCTACCTTTTCTTATAGGCAGCAGGGATAGATAGGCTTTTTTAAAAACTCTTTCAGTGCAACACAGAAGAAATAACAAAAGAATAAATTGTGAATATCATAAAAGAAAAGAATTTTGGTGCAGAACTGAAGGCAGTGGTCCATCCCACTTGTATGCCATACAACCAGTATAATTCCATGGCTGAACAGAATAGAAGAACTATGACCTGAGCTGTTACTGTCTGTGTTCAGAACAGTAAAAGCTCGGTTACATGATTAACTTTTTAACATGGCTCCTGCTGATCTATTACCTTTAACAGTGTGCTGTATCAGGAAGTTTTAAAAGTTTACTGCTTGCTGGGCTTGTTTTGTTTTTTTTTTTTATTGCACGTAATAATAAAAGGAATTGTAAGTCATATCTTTACAGTATTCTGTTTCTTGCATTCTAACAACAGATTAATAAGCCCTACCAATTCTGTCTAATTTGTATTCCTCATTTTCCCTCTTAGTTAAAATCAACTTCACAGGCTGTGGATCTTCACAGAGTTTTAGGAAGACTTTTCTCTTGCTGTTTGTTTAAACATAGATGAACGTCAGTATTAATCTTGTCTCTGCTACTTGTGCATCCTGACACTTGTTCTGTGCTGCATCTAACTTATTCAGGGATTTATCAAACTCATTAACGTAGTAACAGATTGAAGTAGAGCTTTATGTGTTCACTGTGACGTCTGCATGGCTATTTTCCCGACAGTGAGACTGAATAATGTGTATTTATTCATTTGCATGATTTTGCTTTATCAACACTAAAATACACACCTTGCACATTAGATGCTCTTAATCTTTTTCATAGTCTTACGAAATCGAAGAAACAGCATAGGAATTAGCAAATTGTTTTGTTTTGTTTTCCAGTTCTCTTTACCGTCACTTTTCCAGATGATTAGTAAGCATTACACATAACCAACTTCCTCCGTCTCTTACATATGAAAAATATATGGGAGATTTTATTTTCTGGGGTTTTTTGCAAACTCTCTCTGGTATAAGCTTTGGAAACTTTCCACTTTTCATGATGCTTCTCTCACTATGTTATGTAGGTGAATTCCAGTGTTAGTGAGTTTGAAGGCTTTTCTTAAGCATACTTGAAAGTCTCAAATATTGTGAATAAAAGATGTAAGGAAGGAAGGAAATAGCTAACACAGGAAAACTCAATAAATGCTGGGATTTCCACCATATAACGTGATATACAATATGATTCTACATGATACCTGGTCTTGCTTGAATGTTTGGTAAATTCCAAAATTACATTACCCTGTGATGAGACCTTAAGTCAGCCAGTGTTTTGAGGTACCTCAAAACACTTTTAATCACTGGGTTTTCTTAAACTGCTAGGTAGATAAGGTAGGTTGAGTCAAAGTAAAAGTTTGAAAACTAGTTTTTAGTATTTTTCCATGAGGGGGTCCTTACAAGAAAGGCTAGGAGAAGACGTTTCAGCAGTGCCCTCGCTGTAAGGCTGCTCACCTTGTCTCCCTGTCACTGTAAACACTTCTCTGCTCAGTAGGTTCAGCTGCTCTTGGGAGAGATGTATCTTCTGTCTCTTAATTAGATGGTACCCAAACTGGACATCCAGCAGCCCAGTATGGAACAACTAGTAACCTGTCTTACCTTCATCTCCCCTTCCTGCTGTGGACAGCTTTGCTGTGAACTCATCTAGGTAGCCCTGTGTTTGTGTTAGTAATTTCAAAATTTATTTTACTGTGAGCCAGACTCCTGCATCTGCCTCATCAAATCACAACCCTCTGGCCCTTTCCACCAGCTCAGGGCCTAAACCAGTAAGCCTGAGACAGCCCAGGAGCAGGAGCACAAGCTTTGGACAAAGTCCGTATTTAAATGTAGACATATTTTGTTGGTGGAACAGCAGGTGCAACAACAGTCACTGTACTTTATGAGTACAAAGATGTCTAATAATTTTTAAGCTATTAATGGTGTTGGATAATCATTGGTTCCCCACATAAATTTTTTACGTTCCTTTCCTCCAACTTAGATAATATTGACAGGAGGCAGAAGGATTTGTGTCTTGGTATGGGTATGCATTAGCATGTGTTGTACTAGCTCTCGGTACAGAGCCTTGATGAGACGCACATTTTTTGGTTTTCAGGAAGGTAACATAATTTGTTTTCACTGCTCTGAGCAGGGGAAGAACTGAAAGAGCTTTGAGTCACACGACGTACGTACTGACTGCTTCATCAAAAGGTCTAACTGGTGTCTGAAACCTCGCCCTAGGCCAGAGAGCTGGCTGGTAGCAGTTTCTGCAAGGCACATCTCCACGCTGGGTTGCAGCGTGTTGTGGAAAGACACCACTTCATTCCTGGCTCCTGGCAGAGTTTCACTCGGTGACAAATCCTTAACGCAGTCTTTCCAGTGCCCTGTTAGTTCTGCCGCAGAGAACCAGCTGGCATTCCCTGAATTCAGCTAAACTAGGAGAAGTACTCATTGCTTAAAGTGGTGGCAGAGAAGGAAATGATATTGTTGAGCTATTTTGGAGATGTATAGGCCAAAACATTTTTTTTTAAGTGTGGAGTTTTCTATATTTGGTGCTTCAAAAAATGATTCATCAGCTGACAGTCTTTTGCTTGCTCACTTTTTCTCCATAGGGTTCTTCAGTTTGATGAGGTGGTGGCATTCCTTTAACTTACTGTCAGAACCACAAGTTAGGGAACCTTTTTCCTTTCCAACAAGACGTGGCATGGTAGTGCCCAAAATATGGAGTGAAAATCCCTGTTACTTGGCTGGACTGTGGCTGGAAGGGCTTCCTCTTACGTATCAAGCCATACTGTAGATTTGACTACTATCTTCTCTCTCTCACCTGTGGGTTTTTCTGCTGTCGGTGCTATTTCCATACTTCTGCAGGTATAAGTGTTTTTTACCTGAACTTGGTGTTGCTTTTTGGAAAACTCATCTTTTCTTACGTTACAAAAGGTGTACCCTGTGCTGAAGGCTGATCAGTTTTGGCAGTCAAAAGCGCAGAGTGGAAACAACCTTAACTGAGAGGAAAGGAGAGGGGGAGAAGACCAAAACAAAACAAAACATTAAAAAAAAAAAGCATCTGTCACTAATATGTGTAGACTAAGATTATAGAGAGTATATGTTACTGCAGTGCTACCAGTGTGCTTCATTGCTGCAGGGCTTTTCTGCAACAACTGGAAAGGAAGCGCTGTTGTGAGTAAAGGTAGCAAAGTCTTGTCTGCAAGGAGAATTTCCCTTCACAGCCCAAATAGTTAAAGCATGATTTGTGCCAGGAGTCTGGGGGTTTGTATTCCTTCCAAAACGTTTCATGGCTTAAGATTTATTTGCAAAGCTCTTCTAATAATCCTGTAAAGTGCTTAGCCTTAGGAGTGTTTTTTAATTTCTTAGGCCCAACTTTGAATGGAAAAGTATTTCTTTAACATTTCTGAAACTGACCTCTGGCATTCTATTTATTCCTGTTCAGTAAGTGAATGAATAGAAGTTTCTGATAATAGATGTACTAATTGCATTTCTTGTCTAAATGGCCATGCTTAGTAGCACTATTTTTTTTCAATTTCTTTGTATAATTATTTTTTTACGTGCTTCATGTTCTCCGGACTGATGGCAGAATGAATCAGTAGCCTTGTTTTTGAGAAGTGTATAATAATCAAAGTATTGATAGTGAAATTGTACCATAGATAGTCTAAGTGTTTCATATGCTGTGTTGCAACATTTTGAAATGCTTTTTTGTCCCATAATTTGAAAATCTTTCCGTTCTCAATAGTATCTCATTGGTTGTTCTTTGTTTTGGGTTGTGGCATTTCATATAAAAACCACTATGATACACATTTCAGTCTAGTGTAGGAGATGTTTCTCAATGCTGAATTTCAACATGTGTTACGTTGCTCAATACATTTAATTTGGTTGAGCTTATTTAGGAGACAGCACAGGACTTTGCCTTGTGAACTGCTGTATGCAATATATTAAACAAAGCATGAAAAAAATCAAAAGGAAATGCAAATATTTTCTCATTTTCTATTTATTCTGAAAACATCAATATGCAAAACTGTTAAATACAGGATGCAAATACAAACACCTTAGGATAGAGACCACTTTTTTAAAGTATTTATGGTGTGTATTTGCCTTCTAATTTGCCTGTGAAAAAGGGAGGAAATAATGTAATAAACTGGGTTCCTTTGTTTTAAAATAGTATAAAACTACTTTTTCCGGGCCATTGGTAGCCTTCATAGATTTTTAAAGTGTAACATAATGGGATGTCAAAATTTGTGGTTAGAATGTGAGAACATGATTCCCCCCCACCCCCCGCTATCATAACTTCATCATTATTGTATCTGTTAAGATATTTAATATGATTCGTGGGAGAAAATCAGTGTATGAAATGGATAGATAAAGGAAATACTCTGAATTTGGCAAGAGGAAAAGGGTGGGTGCAAAGGCATAATTAAATATAAGAAAATACATCCAAGTGGCAGGAATTTATTGTTTACTGCATTTAAAAACACACCATATAAAATAATGTGAAGTAAGCAAATGAATTGAATAGAAGTAAACCATAGAGTTAAGCTGTCATTCTGAGATCTGATCTCTTCTGTCTGATGCTGTAGTGGCAGAGTGAAAAATTGTTTTGACTTTCATTCATTCTTTCAGTGTCTGGGAAACATTAATATCCTGAGGGATTTAGAAAAATGCATTTAAAAGAAGCAAACAGATAAACTGTAATGATCTATATAAATGTGTAATTCTTTTGTTCTTGGTGCCTTGATTTCTAAATGTTGAAATATAGCAGATCTCCATTGTTCTCCTTATGGCTGATGGAGGTAGAGAAGAAGCTTCTTTCAATCGCCTACTGGAGTTTGTTGGATGCCCAGATTAGAGGAGTTTCTGTTTCTGTCCTGCCTCTACAGAGACACAAGAACATAATGTGGTAAAAGGATGAGGCTAAGAAAAACATTGCAGCAATTTTCTGAATGGATATCACCAGGGAAAGTGCCTAATTATTAAGCATTCTATTAAAGTCTTCTGAATGACATAGTTGGGAAGACGCTAATCCTATTCCCTGAGCAGGACCAAATGTTTGTATTCTGTTGTAATACGTTCACGGACTCATACAATAGTTGAGGTTGGCAGGGACCTCTGAAAGTCATGTAGTCCAACCCCCTTGTTCGAACAGGGCCACCTAGAGCGAGTTGGCCAGGACCGTGTCCAGATGACTTTTAGGTGTCTCCAAAGGTGAAGACTCTACAACCTCTCTGGACAGCCTGTGCCAGCACTTGGTCACCCTTAAAGTAAAAAATGTTTCCTGATGTTCAGAGAGAACCTCCTGTGTTTTGCTTTTAGCCCACTGTCTCTGGTCCTGTTCCTGGGCACCACTGACAAGAGCATGGCTCTGTCTTCTTTGCACCCTCCTTTCAGGCTTTTAGAGACAGTAATAAGATCTCCCCGAACCTTCTCTTTTCTGGGCTGAACAGCCCCAGCTCTCTCAGCGTTTCCTCATAGGAGAGATGCTCCAGTCCCTCAGTTACCCTCGTGGCACCTTGTTGGACACTGTGCAGTGCTGTGAAGCTCGGAAGTGGTCAAAGCATTACAGGTGTGTCCTCACAGGTGCTGAGCAGAAAGGAAAGATCACCTCCCTCACCCTGCCCAGCTCAGGATGGCATCAGCCATCTCTTCTGCAAAAGCGTGTTGCTGGCTCGTGTAGATTCTTGCAATGCATTCCATGATATGTCTTGCCTTTTTGTTTTGGAGTATTCGGTTATTAGATCTCGCTGCCTTTTCTGTTGAAAGGATAATTATTTTTTCTCTGCTTAATGTTTGTTTCAGCTAGGCTGGGTGCTTCACAGATAACATTGTTGAAATATTTTGCCACCGTTACCAAAGTATATTAAGTAACAGTGCTCCTTGCGTAAGCAAATCCATTCTGTGTTACCTTCAGTGGAGGTACTCACAAGGGAAATCACTAACTAAACTATTAACAGATCCTTTATAAAAGAATGGCATGTGCTTTGTTGTTTTTTTTAAATGGAAAATTTATGTAGGCTGATTGCTCTTGCCTGTTTGTGGAAAGATGAAATGTATTTTGTTGAAATGTGTTGTTTAATTTCAGCATTTAGCTGAACCACCTCAATTAGTTTATTAACTGAGAAACCTCAAAATCCTTTGAAGTTTTTTTGCGCAGTTGTTCTTATAGTTGGTTAGTTGGGTTTGGAAGCATGGTGGTAGTTGTGTGGGTTTGGATTTTTTTTGTTGTTTATATTCAGATAATTCCTATGTTGTTAATAGAAAGTTTTCAGTGGGAAGCAAGATAGGGAAACTCGGTTCCATTGTTTTTTTTATCTAGAATTCCAAGATTATAGGACTAAAAAGGAAATTAGAAATCAGTTGTTAATACCAGCAGTCCTGAAACAGAATAAGCACCTTTATAGCATTTATATGTCTAATACTCTGTATTGATTTCCAGTGAAGGAAGTGTATATGATCTAGCAACGAGTTATCCCTATTAATTATTTCTGAGGATATTTCTCACTTTGATATTTAATTCTGTTGATGCTTTCGCTCTTTATTGCATCAGTGGCAGAATGAATTTGTCCCTTTGTTATTGAAAACAGCCTCCTCTGTGTTTGCAAACTGTTAGCACATCCTCCTTCCACCTTCTTAATCCCAATCTTTCATTTTTTCCATTGGTCATGTGTTCCAGACCTCTTATTTTCCTGATTTCAAATGGGTTTCTTCATCAGCTTATTACACTTTGCAAATTCATGTTGGTGACTTCATCTGTAACAGGTCTATGGTGAACATGAGGATATTTCTCCAGGACATAGAACCACATGTTATTATTTGACATCGGTTGTGTGTAGCAGATACTGTGTGCACCTGTGTACTGGGGTGTGCATGTCTGGATGTGTGTGGAAGGGTGGAGAAGAGGATAGTAAGTTGTTTTTTTACTTTTGTTTTAAAAACTGTGGCTAAAAATAATTTGTTTATTTCTTCCGTGTTGTGAATTCTGAGTTTGTTTGTGTTTGTTACTGATTTTTTTCGTGGTTTGTTTTTTTTTGTTTGTTGGTTTGGTTTTTTGTTTTGTTTTGTGGGGATTTTTGGTTTTGTTTGTTTGGTTGGTTTTTGTGGGTTTTTTTTTGTTGTTGTTGTTGTTGTTTTTTTTAATTCTTATGTCCTTTCCTCTGCAATTCACAGCTTTTGGAAATTAACTGGACCGGACTGACCAATCTTCTGGATGTTCCGGGACTGAAGTGAGTATATGTAAATCAGAGTTTGGTATTCATCCACTCCAATAAACCCCATACAATCTGAAGACCACCAACTAAATAATTTTAGGTTAAATTACTCTGAGCAGTTATGTCTTAATTTAGAATGATATGAAATTGAGTAATTGGCAGCAGATAGTTATTTCACTACAAGTGAAAGTACATTAAAAGCATATCTAGTAGGTCTTACCAAAAATATTCCAAAAAGATAATTTTCAATCTGTTTTTTTTAGCATTCTCAGCCTTTTCTGATTTCCAGAATCTTGTGTATTTCCTGTCTTCCATTTCCTAGGACAGCAGAAAGACAACCTTATTTTTCACACCAGTGAGCTGACAGCATCTTGACTTGTGGCTTTGTACACCAATACACCTCTAGTTGCTTGTGTCAAGGTAGTGAGAAATACTTTAAGACAGTAATCAAATTAAGTAAACTTTCTAATCTCTTTGAGTATTTACTTTTGAAGCTTTCAGTTTATTATGTGAAGATCAAACGGAGTACCAAAAATATAGCTAGAAAATATGCTTGGCTTATTCAGAGCTTTTCAAAGTAGCACGTGATAAAACCCCAAAGGAAAAAGAAGCAGAGGTGAAAACCAAGCTTCTTTGAATCATTGAAATCCTAATAAGGTTAAATCCCCATGAATATATTCATAATTATCAAGTTGTAATTGTTACCCAGAGGCTTTTTAATATTGAGACAATGGATAAGGGGATAATAGCAGATCTGATACATGCTTGAATTTTGTGTCTAGTTATTTTATTGAATCCCATACTCTCAAAAGTTGGTTGACTTCAGAATAATTTTTTTATTGTTTGAAAGTAAGAGTTTGAATTTAGGCATTAAATTAATCCTTTAGTGCTCAGTTGCGTGCCCAAAATGGTTTTTGCTTTACTTAGACATGTAAAGCCATTGCATGGAATCCCAATTGATCGGTTTGAAATTAGAACTTGCAATAAGTAGGTTAATGGCTGCAAGAATTGTTGATGATTCATGCCCACTAAAGACTGCGTCCAAGGACAGGGGTTTTCTTGATGAGGGAGAAAACGGCTTCCAAAATAGAGCTTCTGAGTAACAATTTGCTCTTTTGACATAACACTAATAAATTTACATTTAATGCTTAAACTTACTGGGCTCCTGAGTTTCGTATCATGCTACGTGTTTGCCTGACTACAAACACAAAACCTCAGATATAAACAAAGTCTCGCTAAATATCTCAAGTTTATGGTTTCCAGAGCAACCGAGCTTGGCCACACACGCATATAATGGTGCCATCTACATGTGGTATAGTTTCTATAGTAACTGTAACTGAGGTGACTCATACTCTGCCTTACCAAGAGATATCTTCAGTGCTGCATTTGTTTTTCTTATCCGTATAGATAGGTTGTATATTTTGGTACAACAGCTTGACATATTGTAGTTGTAAACAATGATGAACAAGAGATTGCTGTCATCACAGGTATCTTTCTCATCCTGTGGCTTTTGACTGCACAATAAACTACTTCTTTGTACTTTGTATGCAAATGTTTTCTGCTAAATGAATTTCTGCGTTTGCTGCTGGAAGCTTCCCCGTACACTGTTAACAACTTCCATTGCTCTTTGTATATGACTCTAAGAGGAGAAGGATACAAAAGTAATTAATACTGTTTCATTGGTAGAGCTTACGGAGGAGTGAAATTAAAATCTCTGTGAGGAGGAGCCAGGCTGGGGGAACACTCACGTGCTGTCGGGAGGGAAAGTGGATGATGGGAAGGGGAATTCGGTTCAGGTTGCTTGAGCTATAGTAAAAATACTCTGTGAAGTCAGAGATGTGCTGTATGATAAAGTATGATAAAGATGACAGAGGAAAAATACAGAGCTGCTTATTCGGACACTAAAAATTAAGTAAGGCTAAATAGAGAGTGGGTAACTGTCAATTATTTACTGTGATGAAATGGCCTTTTGAAGACATTTAATAGACTGTTGAAAGCCTTTCACACTTCTGTCATTTTTGTGAACTGAAAAAAACAATTGCACTTAGAATCAATGGCTTGGAGTTTTTCGATCTTAAGAATCTTTTTATCAATGATGCATCAAAATGAAGGTTTAAATTAGTGCATCTTTCTCTGTTGCTTGGTAAGTGATTTGGCTCTTTTCCATGGGTCAGAGTTCCTAGTTTAAGTAATAAAATAAATGCCATTTTTGGATTGTATTCAAGAAGAATACTTTTGAGCTGGGAGTGTCCCAGTTGGCTAATATTTGGTTAGATAAGTTTTAAACAGCTTGAAACTCTTGTGTTGGTTTTGAATTCATTTAATGCATTAGTTAGTTATGATTCTTGGTATTGTTTTGCAGCTCCCTGTTTTTAAAGCTGGAAAACCTGCTACATCCTATGAATCCAGTTTCTCTCTAAAATTCTGTGAGATTCCATTTATGCTGGTTCACATTTCATATTAATTTCTCAGATGTTTTAGTGAACTCAAGCATTTGTGTTGGGATAAAATTGTGAGACTAACCGTAGGAATCACAGAGTTGGGGTTTGGTCCCAGTGTAAAGCATTGTGAATCCTCCAGGTGACAGGGATCTGTTGTGCTTCAGGCTGTTTCTTTCTCCTATTTAAGGATATGTCCTGTAGCTCATTTTGAACAATAATCAATCTCTGAACTTTTTCTAGTCTAGGATAGGTTTATTTATGCCTGTAGCTTATTTCATAATGTTTGTGAAGAGAGAAGAGCACAGTGAGGCACCTCAGGTACCATTTCCTTGCTTGCACTGCTCATTTGTTTTCTGTGACCTAGGTCAGTTAGTTTTCTGTATTGATCATCTGTCCTTAAGGCGTGTGCTTTACTGAGCGTAAAGGCAGAACTTTCTCTTCTTGCCAGGTAGGAACACTAACAAAAGCATGAACAAACCAAACTTATCTGATCTCTCTGTGGAGCTTCACTATCAGACTTGTATTTTGAAAAGTGTGATTGTTGCTTGTGTAGTTACCATCACCTCAGGTTTTCTTGTTTTCCTTTTAGTGCTAAGACTGTTTGAGATGTTTATTTTTATTTTTTTAATTTGACTTAAAAATGTACAGGTTCTATTTTCTTGGCCCTTTTTAGAGAAAGTCTAAGATACATAAGTTGAAAATTTGATGCTTAGCAAAACTGAACTGAGAAATTTGAAAAGCCACATATGTTAATATGACTAAAGGAAGCTACTTATTTCCAAATAACATAATTATCTTCTTACAGTAACGGTGTTAATAGACTGTAATTCATAAGGTTCGGTGTTCACGTAGAATAAAAATCTTTGTAAATATATCTGGATAAGCTTTTCAAGAAAGAAAGGGAAATGAAGACTCCTCTTTAGGACAGATGTGAACTAACTCATAGAAGTTGAGAGGAAACTTTTCCTCTGAACAATATCTTAACACTTTCCACTGTTGCTTCCTTCAGAGAATAAACCCAGGTCTGCACAGACCTTTGTGTTGGTCTTGGTGCAGTCTTGAGTTTCTTCTGTTCCTCTTGTCCTGGATGCCATTAAAAGTCAGTTGTGTTCTATCCTGTATCTTAGTTCATCTGGATTTACAGTGGAAGTAGGCAGCCAAAAGGATGTAGGCTGTACAGGTTGCAAATCTCTGGCTTGAAAGATAAGTATGAATTTGAAATGGGCCAGATTGTATTTAATGGGTTAATTCTGTTACCTCTCTCTACCGTAATATGTTTATTGCTCACCATGAAGTTTTCTTCCCAAATTAAAATTTCACTTCAGCTTTTGTGTTCATATGCTAGCTGCTGAGTCAGAGCTACTCCCAACTGGAGATTGAGTCTTAGAAAAACTTCATAAGGTGATTACACACATGTGCTTATTCTTTAATATATTCTAAATAATCAAACGTTATTGGCGTCTAAGTTCCATAAAGGCTGTAAAATAAAAATCATAAAGTGTATTTTTGGAGAAATCATTCATCCCTGAAGGGGATGCCAGCTTTAGTGAGAGTGCACATGCAGTTCAGAATATCTCAAGTATTTTCTCTCTGAAGCTTTGTACGTACCCCTAAAATCTTCCTGGGTACTTGTCTTCTATGGTGAGTTGTACCGCTCCGGTTCTGCCTTTCTGCCAGCATAGGCAGTGTGTGTAACCAGCAGCTTCAGCCTGACAACGTTCAGATTTCTTACCAGTTCAGAACCAAACTGGGTGAACGTGTGGCTTAGAAATCTTTTTCTTTTCTGTGTTTGTGAGAAAGTATGGGGTTGGGTTTTTTAAATGATTCATTACCGACATGATTGTACCGCCACTCCCTTCTGCCAGAACAAAACCTGTTTTGCTTCCCCAGGCTATATTTTACTCAGCCACGAGCATATTTTCTTTGTTTTAAAAGATGGTCCTCCCAGCTCAAGAGGAGAACTTGTTTCATAATAACGCGGGCATGGTTAGGCAAACTTTCAGGGGTAGTTAAATCATTATTGAAATACAAAAGTAGATTAGCAGTTAACATCTGCTCGGTTATTTGCAATGCAAGCAAGAGAACTTATGCAACAGCCTTTTGCCCTGGGTGAGAGACGGACTTGGTGGTGACAGGGAAATGAGAACTTTATTTTCATCTCTGAGGTTTCTGCTATTCAGTGTCTGCTGCTTCCACCTGGTGGCCATTTTGACAAGAATCCTTTATTTCTGAAAAAAAAAAAAGTGTTTAAAAAGCAGATGTGTCTTCTGCCTCTCCAAAAAGGCAAATGTTTACCCCATTTAGGTTGTTAGGCAGAAAAAGAGAGTTTATTAGTGTGACATAACATGTGTTTTAATTATCGTGTAGTAACTGAGGATTATTTTCTCCAACAGTGGCTTATCAGATACAATAATATTGGATATAATATCCAACTACCTGGTCCTTCCAAATAGAATTACAGTCCCCCTCGTCAGTGAAGTGCAGATCGCTCAGTTGCGGTTTCCTATACCAAAGGTAAGCATGTTTCTGTTAATACTAATGGTTTGGCATCTAGTTTTTTCTGTAGTAGTAACTATTGAAACATACGGCTTTCTGTGGGAATTTCAAATATAGTTATTGCAGTAGTAGAAGTTACTGTGAATCCAGTCACTTAAAATAACTGATTTAATTTGTAAATAATTTCTGTGGAGTTCATGTTTCATAATAATGCCAAGAAGAGCTTTTTGGTTTGCTAGAATTTTAAACATACCACTTACTAAAATATAGTTCAACTGTAGAGACTAAAGATTAAGTAGCACATGTTTTATATTATCACTGCAAACTATGGTTAGTGCTTTTCACACATACGAAGTTGTTACTGCGTATTGCTGCTCACTTTCAGTAGCTTTGCTTTTCTTGGTATAAGTGGCAAGTTTCTGATTTTTGATCAGTTTTTCTTTTCATGAGTCTCTTTAATGCTAGGTCTGGTGTGTATGTGGATCATCGTTGATATTCCTCCATTTAGTGTTCAAACTAAGTTTCATGTTAAGGAAATCACAGTGGAAATTATAAAGCATATATTGCATAAATTGTGATGGCACAGAGGCTTTCAGATTACTATATAAGCTTAATTTTTCTTTTTTCAGGGTGTTCTAAGGATACACTTTATTGAAGCTCAAGACCTGGAGGGGAAAGATACTTACCTAAAAGGAATTGTCAAAGGAAAGTCAGATCCTTACGGAATCATCCGTGTGGGCAACCAGATTTTCCAAAGCAAGGTCATCAAAGAAAATCTCAATCCAAAATGGAATGAAGTTTATGAGGTATAATCATTAAAATATCTTGCTGCATGTCCTGGAAAGCTGCCTTCTAAAGTTTCTTTTTTTAAAGAAGATACTCCAGAGACTGCCTTGAGGAGCTTCTTGATGTCTTCCTCTAACAACCCGAAGTTTTGTAACAAAACAGAAATTCTCCACTAACATACATACTTCTTTTGTCTAGACTACAAATCAGTTCTGAAAAGCAGTGTAGTCTCTTAAAGCCAGCATTAGCAAATCGCATCTGAAAAGCTCTTGTACTTGCTCTACTCATTAAATTGCATCTTTTTTAAAGCATTTCCGTATTGATATGTCCTGATACACAGAGTGACTGTAGTTCTATATTTTACTGTGCCATTTAACAAAGGTAGTTAGTTTTATTGACAGTGCCATCTTGCTGTACTTCCAGGCCTTAGTCTATGAACATCCAGGACAGGAGCTAGAGATTGAGCTCTTTGATGAAGATCCAGATAAAGATGACTTCCTGGGAAGGTAAATGTTATGGAGAATGTGCTTGTAGGTACTGAAAAGAGATATGAAGTATTTTCATGTAGTCTTCTTTGGTTTTTTTGCATTTTATTGCAACTGTAGTTCTGCTGCATTGCTGTATTTATCAATTGTTTATCTTTTTAAAATGGTAGTAGTAATAGTTCCCTAATTACTTCATATATGTAAAAATGTGTATATAAAAAATGTGCTTGTGTCTATATACGTCTATATCTTCATATATATTTTTAATAAAGAAGGTAAGTATTGTGGATACCTAGGAAAAAACAAAGGTGGGTTGTTTTAATAACTGTACTCCACCTGCTTTTGTAAGCATCACTAAGTCTTAATTATTTCTTCAGGCAACCTTAATATCGCTTTGTAGCTGTGTGTCATCTTCACAGTTTTTAAGTGGCTATCTCACAGTTTATTTTTCTGTAAGAGCTTATCTTAACTATTTGATTAAATAAATAAAAAGTTGCTGTAGTGCTTTCACAAACATTACTCACTCTTAGAGTCCATAGGCCTACCTCCAGTGTTTACCCAGAAACATTTCAGGGTTTTAGTCAGCTTCTTTCTCCAGTAATTTGTCACCTTTATTTCTTGCAGAGTTTTGGAGCTTCCCATTGTTGCTTTCCATACAGAGTAGAACTCCCTTATCTTTCCAGCTCCTTCTCTCTTAACAGGAGCAACAGTACCTACTTCTCTTCTCATTAAAATAAAGAAGTAGGTAGTACAAAGGCTTCTTTTCTTTGCACTTCCCTAATCTTACACTGAAATGGTGGGGGGGGCAAGTGGCATAATGTGTACATCAGTACTAATAAAATCAAAAGCCACATCAAATGTTCGTGCACTGGCATGTAGTTGTCTGCCCTGTTTAAATTTTAGCAGATTCCCTGATACATTTTTAGCTTGTGTGAACTCCCACTTTTCCAGACAATGCCAAAGCATGAATTTGGTCATAGCTTATGTTAAGGGGCTATTTCCAGGGGGTAATTTGGATGTAGTCACTGCTCTGAGCGTTTGGTCACGTGTTTGTGTGCCATATTGTGCCAGTTGCCCTTGTAGCTACAAAACGGGCTCTAGTATAGGCATATTTTCTGTTATCCTGCTTTCATCTTCGTTCAGCCATTTCATTCCCTACTTCTTCCTTTCTTAGGGGCTAAAATAATAGTATTCTGCTCTTTTGATCAGTGGAAGCCTGGATACTCAGCAAGGGATTTGAGTTCTGTATTAAATTTTTCTTGGCTAAAGCACTGGGTTTTTTTCTTCTTTTTTTTTTTAACTTTTTTTTTAGTTTGATGATAGATTTAATTGAAGTTGAAAAGGAACGTCTTCTAGATGAGGTAAGTGTTCAGTAAGTTTTGTTTTAAAATCTCCATATGTCGTATATGTAGTTGTTCTTGTATTATGACTTTTTTCCTGTTCATAGTTCCTATATTTGCATGAATGACTTTAATGCTGGAAAACTAGATTCCTTGATGATAAGTATATTAGTTTAAGGGATATCTGAATTGGTGAAATCTAAAGAATAATGCCATTCTTCTGTCTTGGGGTTTTAAGATTACTGATATGCAAAAAACAGTAACATATATTTGGTGAGAGCTTTTTCTTTCAGGAGAATCGTTAATTGCCAAGTTTAACCATTATTAGACTTAGCAGACTAATTTTTGTCCTATATGTAAGAGAGACTATTATGAGATCTTACGTATTGTTCAGTATGTTATGCAGGGTTTGTATTTCCAGAACATCTTTACAGAACTTAAAGAGTTCTCTTGATATTTTAAAAATGCTTTTACTGTATAACATAGAGGTTTGTGTGGCAGTTTTTGTTATTGTGTTGTAATGTTTAGTGTGAAATAGGAAATTTTAAACAATGAATCAGATCTTTTCCAGAGCAGACTTCAGCTCCACAAGATTTCTAGTAGATCTAGCATTTCCTAAATGTCCCGAAGAGCCAATTGCAATCATCTATTTGTTTGGTGTCAGATCATATCATGTTACTTTGCTTAACTTCTAGTGGTTTACTTTGGATGAAGTGTCCAAAGGAAAATTGCATTTAAAACTGGAATGGCTCACATTGATGCCAACTGCTGACAATCTAGACAAGGTATGAAATTAACACATTGCTTTTTATCCTAATTTTAATTGTTGTGGGTTGTTTTTTGTTGTGGAGATTTTTGGGTTGTTCTTGTATTGTTGGGGGTTTTTTGTTTGTTTTTTTGTGAAGTATGTTAGAAATTTAATTCTCTAGCTGTTGTGAATTTTGATAAACGTGTAACTTTATTCCAAGCTGTTTGTCTTTAGAAATCTCAAACTTGTCAATGTACTCAAACTGTCCATGTACGCTTGTGGCATGGGATTTAAAATGCTTTTGTGGTCCTTTTCTTTTCTCTTAATGTTATAGCTTGAGAAAATCAACTAGGGTTTTTTGTTTGTGGAAGATAAAGTTGGATATGATATTTTAAGCTGTCCAGTCTAAAAGAAAATAATCAGGAAACAGGGAGGAAATTTCCATTAAAATGGGTTTAAAGTATCTATCTGAGTCTTGAAAACATGCCTTAAGCTTCACAGTGTTTATTTGTGGATATTTGTGTTTCGGGAGATGTTTTTAAGATCTTTTTCAGAAATGGGACGGAAATAATAATATCATTTGATTTTCAGAAAGGCTTACAGTGTGTTTTTGGTTTAGGTGCTAACAAGCATTAGAGCTGATAAAGATCAAGCCAATGATGGGCTTTCTTCTGCATTGCTTATTCTGTATTTGGATTCGGCAAGAAACCTGCCCGTAAGTTACATTCTGATGGATACCCATTCATAATGGGTATCTCTTTTGTACCTTCAGCATGTCTTGCTCGGTAGTATGGCACACTGCTTTACTAACACACATTTTGCCATGTTTTCTATACTTCCTCTCGTTTCAAAACGTGTAATGTAAGGTCCACATTTCTAGTCGTATAGTAGTATGGATGTTTGTTTAATGAAGCATTTCTCTTTAAAGAATGCTCCTTTCCTGGACTTTGAAAGGCTGCATGTTTTTATTACACAGTGTTTTCCATAAATAGTATGGGATTAGCATGAGAAATTTTAAGGAACTAACTGGGGAAAGACGCACTTCTTGAGTTCAGGTAAACTTGCTTGCTTTGGTTTAGGGTATTTGTGGTAGATTTGAAGATACTGAAGTCCTTGTCATGAAATTATTCCTGTGCTGTTGATGTTACAGTGGCAGAGTACTTGTATGAGATTTCTGTCAGGTTGTCATTTGAAGTATTGTTTATTTGTTTGTGCAAAACATAAAAAAAAAAATCATGGTACTTTCATTATATGGATTATATGATGGGGCTGTGAAATAGCTTGTTTATGACAAGCACAAACAGTTAGGTAGTTTATTTTCAGGTTAGTAAATAAAATTTCAAGTTGTAATGTAAATAAAGTAAATCCTACCATAAATAGATGGGTGTATCATAACACTGAGTTTTGCTGGTTTTCAATATTGTTGTTAGATGAGAAATTCTGGCAGTGGTGACTAAAATACTAATCGGGGAATAAAGTTTTCAAGCCCCAGATGTTTTTACAATGCCTTTTAAAATTTGCCTACTCATCTTAAATTTAAGTGAAAATGCTGTATCAAACAGAGTGGTAACAAATGAATGCTTAGAAGCCGAAACAATTTACATCAATAACTAGTGACTTCGTGTCTGTTCTAGGGTGTATAGAGCAGTGTTTGGAAGTAGTACTAATAGGTGATTTTAAAAGCTAAAAAGATGTAACTCATTTGGAATAGAGCCCTGCATTATCTTTTTTCACCTCACTGTATTTGTCAGAAGTTTAGTTCTTCCCCCTTCCTGTTTTAAACAAACATACTGTAACATTTTCTCCCTCCTTCAGAAAGGTTTGGCTGTAAGTCTTGTGCTCTACCCACTTTTGGAGACAGTATTTTAATTTAAATGTCTTAATCAGTAGTTCTAATCAGTAAATATCTATAAACTGTAGGGCACAGAAAGGGGAAGTTCTTTGCATGAAGCTGACCAGTTAGGAAATTTGGGAATTCTGTCTACATTACAAGATTACCTGGGTGGTTTGAGAATAAGGATGGTCATAATGTGGGACCTGTTTAACCCTCTTTTTTTTCTCTTGTTCTACCAGCCCAGAAAAGCAGTTGCTACAGCTCTACAAAAGACTCAGTATTTAACTTCAAGTAATTTTCTTTACAGAAATATTTTATAAAGAATATAATAGCAACTAGCTTTGAACACTTGGAAATTCCATTTACAAGTATACAACAATAAAATAACACGACACGGTGTTAAATTCAAGTTGTCCAAAGCCAGATACAAAAAGGCTTAACAGTTACGTGACAGGAAAAAATTTGGGAAGACTTTGTGTGGGAGAACTCAAGTTTCCTACAGATTCTATAAAGACAATGCTTAGATACGGTCATGGAGCTGATAGACAAACTGCAGTGAATAGGGCTTTTTAATATGGATTTGATTCTAGTATGGAACAACATTTTCCAGACTAAACATGAAGGTCTGCTGGCTTCTCATGTTGTGCTTGTATCCACTGGTAGGGGTCATGTAGTGTAACAGCAAAATTAATTGCTCGTTTGGATTGCGTGTATTTATGGGGAACAACAAGTTCAAAGATAATGAAGTGTTAAAATTACACTGACCCTTATTAATAGTTTTGAAGAATTTTGTCCACAGCCTTAATGTTACAGCTGAAATATTTTCTAGATGAATAATTATTTTTTGTTACCTTAAAAGTGGGTTTCTTAAGTTAAAACTTATCACTGTTACATTTCAGATCTTGTCATCGGCCTTGTTTTGTTTGAGTTGTAGTGGATAGTTTCCAGCACAGGCCTTTCTTTTGCACAGCTGCATTGGAATTGTGGGTTTCTGAGACATTGGGATGATTTATCCAAATTATATTTAAAGTGAGACAGAAACAGCTGTAGAAGGCTGGTCTCTAAATTCGCTTAGTTGGATATGCCATATAAATCTGAATTACCAAGATTAAACTTGGAAAGTGGGCTAATATAATTGAATAGTGAATAAAAACAAAAAAGCAAACAACTTTTCACCTTGCTGCACTACAGAAAGTCATTGAACAGATTAACTGTTTGTAATGGCAAATATTTATTTACTCTTTGTTATCTGCTGTTTTCTCTGGGATCCTTTGACTATTTTCCTTAACTTTTTTGTGTAGTAAAGCTGCTTATGCATTCATTCTGCCACAATTCCATCACTCTGCTTTCTCCTTCCATTTCCATCTTCCTAAGAGTATCTACGAGGGAAACTTTGGGTGTGGATACTTAAAAGAGAGGAGAGCATCGGGACTAGTCTTTTGTGAAAACACTACCTCACTCTATAGAGCACTATTTGTGAGTTCTCTGGTATTATTTGTATTGTCCCTTTTCTCTGCCAGAGTGTGGATTAGTGCTACTAAAGCCACTCACTCTAGTGGAATGAGAGCATGCAATTTGTTTTGCTGCATGGTTTCAACAAGTGTGCATTGTTTTTGTGCTATTTTTATTGCATTTTAAAGGCTACTTAAATTTCTTTGATCAGCATATCATTGGGTAAGTAATGAACTTTATGTGATTAAAAACCCAAGACAAGTTTGTTGGAAAAGATCTGACATTTAACTTCAATTGCTGATTCATTAAGAAATAAAATGCGTACTGTACTCGCACACTGTGTGTGCTTTTATTGCGAAGAAATTAAACTAACACAGAGTACAACCAACATCCTTGTAGTTTCTTTAAAAGGTGACGCACTGAATGTTTTAAGAACTTGCAACCTCTCCACACTGGTTCAAGTATTGCTTAAAAATGGGATGTGGTTCTTTGTGCTCCCCAAAATATAAATTCCCTTGTAAATTCTATTTCACTTCATGATGCTCCTTGTTTTGCAAATTCCCAAGCTCCTTTTTTTATTTTTCTTTTTCCAAATTAGTCGCTAGTCAGGAAAATCCAGGCTAGGGAGAACCACCAATTAATACTTTTTGCTTGAATTTAAAGTTACAAGGTTACTATAAACTAAAGAGCCTCGGAATGTCTTACGCTTAAACACAACATTGGTATCTTCAAAAAGAATGACAATCTGCTCAGAATAAGAACTCTTTTGCCAGGCAGAGGTGGGTATATTATTATAGATTTACAGGTAAATTTGTTGCTGGCTGGCTACTTGATATTTTTAAATCAAAGTTTATGATATGAACCACTCTCCCCCACTGCCTCGAAATCCCAATAAAACCCTTTTATTGTGGTCCTTTCAATTTCTGTGTGGAAGTTCATTTTAAAGTATCCAAAAAATTAGATCCATTACCAAATCTTCTTAAAATTTAATGAATAAGAAATGCAATTCATAAGGTATGGTTCAGTTATCTTGGTGTTAAAAATGATAAGTAGTTGCTCTTTCTTTTAGTTACAGAAATACTAGATAGATTCTACAAATAATAATAACTTTTTGAAAAATCAAAAGGCATGTTAAAGAGCGTAGCTATGGTGTTTTTGTTGATCTTAGGGCCTTTGTGTTAGGACACATTGTCTGCTTACATCAGCATCTACTTAGACACTGGACAAAACTTTCCAGACCCCCGAAGTGATCAGTGAGTCAGAGTGGAACCGCAACCGGTGAACAAAAGCCCAGGTCTGCATTGGCTTCAGCAGCAGCATTAACCGCTGTGTTCTGCGGTTGCACGGGTGCTAGTCTTGCAGCAGGGGAGAGTTTGACACTCATGGCTGGAGGCCAGGAGAGAGGAGAGGACCATTAGTAGCTTCAACCGTTATAAAACTGCGCCTTTTTCCCAGGGCAACTTTAAACATGAGGTGTTACACACACATTCACATCCGCGTGTCCAAATACCTAGTGGACATGTAGCGTGAGTTACCTGGGGAGGTGTGAGGATAGTTAAAAAGGGAAATCACGTTATATTGAAGAGGAAAATCCAGTGCCCTGAGTGATCTCTGTTCCATTCTAGACAGCTTTTTGGCTGCTGGGAACCTAGATTCATGACACCTAATCTAAACATTTTCCCATTTCTATCTGATTTATCTGAAGTTAAGGTATATGAAAGTGTTCTTAGTGTGATTTTCAAAAGTGGGTACCACTTGTTTTATGATACATTATCATTAGCTCATAACAACAGCATTTTTTTTTTCTAATTTGTTGTCTATATAGCACATAAATGATGCATATTTTAAAGCAGCTCTTGCAGATCAGTAACTGTCTTCTGGTTATCAACTGAGGATGTACTCACAGATTTAGAAGCTTCTAAAGCCCCATTTTAACCCCAGGCAAGTTTTAGTGAGTCAAAAGAAGTCATGAGTCATACTCCAAGTCATATTAATAAAAAAACAGCTTGTTAGTTGTGGTGTAATTCATGAGTTTGTTACTAGGATTTACTGCAGATGTCACTGGCTGTCACATAATGCTAGCCTGAAATCTGATTTATTCCATTCTGTCGGTTACCGGTATAGTTCTTGTATACCTGTCCCCTTTAACTCAAGAGACACTCAGAACCGGAGTGAGACAATTTTGTCACCCAAGGCAGGACCTTTTCTTGACTTCTTATATTGAACATTCCCTTTTCTTCTCCTAGTCTCCTCCCACCCAGGCTATCAGCCTCCATCCTCATGGACCTGCTGTTCCTTCCCTTGAAACCTGAAGTCTGGCTTATTTGCCCCAGTTGATGTCCCCCTTGGCCTATCCTTGTTATGATTCCAGAGGAATTGAGACATGTTCAATATCCAGGAATCGTTTATAATTGATTGCATAGGTTTGGCTTTGATTTTTAAAGTTCTTTGAAATAATAATATAGGGGGGAAAAAAGATGTGTACCGAATATGCAGGTGCAGGTGTGAAGGAAGTTGATGGGCAGTTTTGAATTCAAAATGATCTTAATGAATTGCAGATATGATCTGGAAAAAGAATGTACTTTTCCATAGAGGATGATCATTGGACAGGTATAATTATAGGATGGAAATGGTTGTCTGATGGATAGCTCTGCAGGAACAGATGTGTTGTGGTGCTGTAGTATCATGCTGTTATGAAAGACAAGCACCATACTGTACGTGAAAAGAGGAGTGTAGCCTTTAAGATGTATGTAATAGTCCTTCTGTTCTACTTAACCATTACTAAGGCCCTGATTTTAGCTGCAGGAATTTAAGATCTGGAAGACAACAGTGATGATAATGAGAAAGCCAGTAAATGTGACTAGCAGAGGAAGAGTAACTAGGATGAGTTTAACTTTAGGAAGAAAAGGTGAGGATGGAAATGACACACGGCTGCTGCAAATGAAGTGACTTTTTAATGTCTGTCAGAAATCAAGAAACTCCAGCAAGGAGCATAGCTGTTGGTGTTGACAAATTTTCTAATGAAAAGGATAGTTGAAACGTTCGGATTGATATATCTAGGGATATTGTGCCGTCTCCATCTTTGAAGGTCTTTAAGTACAATAATAAGTCCTAAACATATCAAAGAAATAGCTGTGGAAGATTCCTTGATTTTACTTTAATAAAAATTGTGAAGAAAAGAAAAAAAAATCCCACAAAACCAGCCAAACCTTATTTCTAGTTTTAGTCAGTTTCATCATATGGTGTATGCATTCTGAAACAGGAACGTTGAAGCTGAATGCCAGGAATCTCATCATATGTATTAGCCAGCTTCAGGATATGACATTCCAAAAGAAAATGTAAAAATACATTCCTGCCCAAAGTTGAAATCTCTTTTCAAATTTTAGCCACTTTTGGATTTGAATTTCAGGAAGGCATTTCTTTTGACAAAGTATTAATGAGATTTGTTTCTGTTCATAAACCAGCATGTTTAAAAAGGCCATTATGAATCTTTTTTTGTTGTCACACACTATAGCTCTTAAAGCAGAATTTGTCCCAGAAACAAAAATTTGTGCTTGAAGAAAAATCCAGCCAAAAATATAATAACTTGAAATCTGTTTTATTTCAAAATCATATTTCCTGAAATTATTTCTAATAAGTTGTATGTAAGGTACAAAAATATCACAGAAAATTTACAAGAACAAATGTATTATGATTAAAATAAAACTTAAAAATTTACTTAATTAATAAAAAGTAGTCGGGGGTTTTGTCCTGCTAAATCAGTTCCAATTCCTATCGTCAGTTTATGTCCTCATTCAACTGAGTAAAGTAGTGGACCTTAATTCTAGTAAGCATGCAGTATTTGTATTGTTCATCTGAGGAAGAGGCTCAAAACTCAGATTTTTAATAATGATCTAAGTCCTATCAATACTTTTAGCATAATAATTTCTCCAATAAATTAACTCCTTCATATAATTACTTGGCTTCTCATCAGAGAAGCTTCTATGCTTTTAAAATACGCTTAAACATATTTTAAAAAATTTATTCAGAAGCCAGTTTATAGTATATCACGTGTTCAATAAAACCTGTTTTGTCAAGTTTCATTATTATGGTAAAAACCTGGTAAGGGAAATATAAGTGAACTGAAAAGTTAGAATATTAGTTTTAAAGTAGAATACAAACATTCAGAGAGGGCAGAAAGGGGAAGAAATTGTCAGATTTCTTTGTTGTTGTGGCTTTTTCATTGTTCTGTTTGAAAGATTTTGGGGTTTTTTTTAGGTTGGTGGTTTTTCCCACTTTGTCCTCTGTTGTCGTGTCATAATTAATTAACCTAGTGAAATTACTTCATCGCATGACTTACTAACCCTTCCTATGTTCATTCTTTCCTGACTTAAAAGCATAATCCATTAGAATTTAACCCTGATGGCTTGAAGAAGGCTGCTGTTCAGAAAGCCCTAAAGGTAAAACTAATATAGTTGTCCATTTAAGGTCACAAAAGTAATTAAAAATGCACAAATGCCTGCAATACTTCTTCCACCAGTCAGTGGAATTTCTCTTGCCAGATATATATTAGTGCGATTACATTTTACTTAAATTTGGTTTCAAGAAGCAGTCAAGACATTGGTGAAATACTATGGTCGGTGGTAATCTGAATCACAGATCAGTTGAGTGGGGTACAGACTGCCTCAGAAGACTGGGGAAAAACCAGTCCTGGGAACTCATTTGTAGCAGTAGCTAAAGAACAAGGCTGACATGAAAGCTTAAACATCTTTTACATACTGAGTGATACTTTATTGGTCAGTTCTGAATAACAAATAAAATCAATTCCTGACATGTTTTGAAATAATCTTGTTTCTGTTAGATGTTTTCAGAAGGCTTTATATCTTTCATATCAGCGTTAAATAAATTTAGCCCTTTTGTTTGAAATGGAAGGTGTAGAGGTGAGAGGCAAACTTGGAAGGCGTAACTCAAGTTCTCAGTTAGAGAAACTTGGATGAGAGGCAGTCTCTAACAGACTGTCAACGGCAAATCTCTGTAACAGGTGTCAAAGCTTCTTTATAAATGTGTGTACATATTGCTGCTTATTTAGCTTCAATGAAAAGTATTTATATTTACATATCAGCATAAGCAACAAGGATCTTTCTGTCAACTTCTGTAGTTTCATCATTGTATGAAGAAGAGGAGTTTTGGGCACCTTCTTATGAATAAAGAAAAAATGAAACAAATTTCACGTACCATTTTTAAACACCATCAGTTGGAATGTAATCTGACTTTCTTTTCCTTAAACCTTTGCATTCTGTTGTCTCTGAGAGCTAAATATTTTTTATTAGAAATCATGAAAAAAGAAATGCAGCATTTATGCAAGAAAGGAGTGCTTTCTTCACAGCTTCTTTTCTAAAGGAAAGTATGGTTATAAGCAGCATGTCACATTAAAGTCAAGTAATATTAATGGAAGCAACATGTACAACATGTAAGTTCAGATCCAAAAATACTTAAAATACGCACGTTCTATTTAAAAATATAAAATATTTTAATCACTTGGTTGTAATTGTGACCTTACATGCATTAAGTAGATTTTAACTAACTTTTTGTTTACATTCATGATCTGTGCAATTTCCTATCTGGTTGAATTCGAAGTATATTATTAACCATATATACTGTATTTTCTAGGCCTCTTAAACTGAATTAATACTTGCTTGAGATGATTAACTTTCATGTCTAACTTTTCTTTCTGATTTAATTTCTTGTTAGGTTAATTTAAAATTTTTGAAAGAAACATGTAGTTGGGAATCTTCCTTTGTGTATATTGTATATCATTTGTTTCTGAACCAATGTTTATTTTCAGTTTGATGTAAGGCTATTCACCTGGTGATCAAGGCTCAGATATGGCAGATGGTTGATTCTTGAATAAAGAGTATTTGGTAAACTGTAGAAATATGCATGAGGTACATTATAGTGCATCTTCTTTCTCCCCAAAATGAAAAGGGGGGAGTATCAATATTCTGCTATTGCATCCAGTTTAATAATATTCCTGCAATGTAAATAAAGTAAGCTTCCTGAGTTTGTTCTTTCTCCATATCTGCCATCTGCATGTGATATTTATTTTGCAATTCTTCATTAGCTCTGGGCATCTTAATGCTTATTAAAGGATAAGAATTTGTACCTTGTCAGTTTCATTCAAGGAAAACGTAAAGGAGTCTAAAACTCTTGCTTAGTTGTAGCATTTTGCTTCAGCGTATAAAGAGTTGTTGGATGCCTTCATGTTGATGTGCTCTGGAGTTACGAGCCAGTCTGCCGTTGAAGCCTGTTAAATAAAATACTGAGAATAACAGATAAGCATATAGTAAGATACATATGATTTGTATTTTTAAAATGCAAACATTTAAGTTTCAGGGGAGAGAGGTTTTGCTTTATTCTGAAGGCAAAGCTTTTGCTTTTTCTTTACCAGTCAGGAAAGAAAATAAACAGCAACCCCAACCCACTTGTTTTGCTGTCAGTTGGACACAAGGCACAGGAGAGTAAGGTAAGTTCCTACTCTTTATACTTGGCTCTGTCTACAAACATTTGGTGCCTCTGTGTGGTTGGTGTTGGCTATCAAGCTATTGAGAATATCCACAGCACTAACAGTTACCACCAGCACTGAAATTGCCGACAAGAAGCCAAGGATGGAATGGATGCTTACTCAGTTTAACCCATCTGTGAGTAGAGACCAGATTTTTACATATTCGTAGATGTCCTTCCACAGTAGGTTCTGATCTACCACTGAGATTCCTACAGTAGTGATTATATACATGACAGTGTGGGCAAACTGCAGGCTTCAAGACACACCAGTTAAGTTTTGAAAATTTACAGAATCACAGAATTCTAGAAAGGCCTCAGTTGAAAGGGACCACTGAAGATTATTGACCTCAACCTTCTCTTTAAAGTAGGACCTTAGATTAGCTGAAGTGCTGTGTAAGCTCTGTGATCTTACCATCACTGTAGCCAAGGCTGCTGTTGCTACTCACATCTGCAAACCAGTATTCCTCATTTGTAAGCAGTAGATTCAGAACACCACTGCTAGTCAACACATCTGATGACTAAGAACAACTGTAACAAAGCAGCGTGTGTTTTCCTAGTACAAACTCTTAAATTGCTTGCGCACCTCTGTGCTGCTTTCCTAGAAAACACTAGAGTAGATGGAAGTTATCAGCGAGAACCCAGCTCTGCAGACCTGAGACAGCTTTGAGTCCTTTGAAGAAGGTGCCGTCCATCTCGTTTGCCTAATTGGGTGGTCCGTAACAAATACCTGTCATGAGGTTGATGTCAATGGTGATCCCTCTGATTAGGACCCAGGGCATTCAACATACATGGTGTCTTGTCCATAACTAAACCTGTGCACTCAAACAGCTCCTCAAAATGAAATAGCAACAGTCAAGTGATAGCTGGATAGATAGATACATACAATATGCAGTGGGGGTTTTTTTGTTTGTTTGTTTTGTTTTTAAAGTAGAAGTGTGAGTGAAACAAAAGGAGAGGTCATCTAATCTGGTTTCTTCCCGACCTCTAAAAAATGACCATAATGCCTAAACTAGATCTTATAAACAGTTTTAATTTTGATACTTATTACAGAATGGAGGCACCATTTTTATGAGCACTTTTCTCTCTCTCCACATCCCCCCTCTCCCTGTCCCCATCCCCAAATAATGGGCTGCTGAAAGTAGTGAGATTTGGCAATGAAATCTTCCATGTGGCTACTTGGAGATCAGAAGGAAAAATACTAGTAGGGAATGTGCCAGTCTGTTCGTAGACTGCTGGGAAGTGAAGGCTCTTTAGCAGGAGTTTTACTTTACATACAGCAGCTTTAATGCGAAACGTGCTCTATAGCATGTTTTGGGTATTATTTTATATGTGATATTATATATGTCTTGGGTAGATCCCACTTGGCCTTTGTTTAAATGTGTCAGATTTCAGACTTTAATTTTGCTAAGCCAAAAAGAAAAATGTGCTCTTGATGCCAGCTTTCTTAGACAAAAATGTTTTATAATTTGTATGCTTCCTGTTCTCTGATTTTAGATTCGATACAAGACCAATGAACCAGTATGGGAGGAAAACTTTACTTTCTTTGTCCACAATCCCAAAAGACAAGATCTTGAAGTTGAGGTGCGTTGTGTCACTCTCTTCAGATACCTTTCTTTTCTAAGATTTCAGTAGTAACATGCAGACATTACAAGCTGTTAGGAAGTGGGGATGGATATGTTTTCAGCACCATTAAAAGTATATTTAAAGTGGTTTTAAAGATGAGACTAAGAAATGTTTATTTGCATTTACTGCTAAAAGGAAGAAATAGTTTTAGTATTTGGCACTTCTAGTCTCTCACCAGAACATGGTTGATGGTTATCTTTAAAAAAAAAAGGGGGGGGGGGAAGAAGTAATTTTTAATACCTGTATCAAATCTGGTAGCAGAATGGCTGATTTGGTTTTTCTCTCATCCCAAGGAAGTCTTTGCTTTATCCAAATACTGTGTCCCTTTACACCACTGACATGTCATTCACGTAGGTCAAAGAGACTGAAGTGTAAATGAGTACTGTCCTAGTTACTATTCTTCTAACAGTTGTGGGAATTAATTTCCACACAGACTATTTGCAAACCGTGTAGTTATTCGATCAAGGGTCAGGTAGATGGAGATGTGGTTAGTTTTCTGTCTTGCTTTTCCTTCTTCTGTGTAAAATAATCTTATGATCAAGGAAATTTGGTGTAAGAACAAACTACATTCAATATTATTTTAATTTGGGGGGGGTCATAAACCTGTCATTTCTTTCTCTGAATTTTTACAAAGCAGATGATCAAAATGACTCAGCTTCTGTGTTCCTTCAGGTGAGGGACGAACAGCACCAGTGTTCTTTGGGGAACTTCAAACTACCTTTAAGCCAGTTGCTGGAGAGTGAAGATCTAACCATGCACCAGCGGTTCCACCTGAGCAACTCCGGTCCAAACAGCACTATAAACATGAAGATTGCACTCAGGGTACTCTAAAGTTCTTCCTATTGTAACTGTCTGAAAGCATATTTAAGGCCGTTGTGACTTCTGATCTTCTAGCTTTATGAAGAATATAGTAGATTTCCTTGGTTTTCCCAACGCCAGGTGTCCTTAGTTGTGGCAGGGCTATCAAGTACACAAAGATAGCCTCTAATTTAATTACTGTCTATTTCACAACCAGAAAATTATCTGAATAAAATAGTTAAAAGCTACATTAATTACGATTGAGGTTCCCAGTGGTTTTTGGGTTTTAGGTTCAGAAATCATGTTTGGAATCATATTTTAAATCTGTGGTAACTCAGCAGGCTACAAATTGGCGAAATCACCTTTGTCTTACAGAAATGGAAGTGGGGTGATGATGGTTTAAAAAGAATAAAATTTATAGGGAAAAGAAGTACCTTCATAGTACTAGAAAAATCCATACCACTTTCAATCACATGGGAGTTTTGAAGATGGAACTTGCATACCTGAAAGTTGGTTTGTGTTTTTTCCCATCTAAATTATTTGGTTTAATGAGGTAGTGTATCTCTTCACCAACACTGTCAAACTTCTGTTAACTTCTGTTATTGGTTCTTTTCTAAATCGCTTTCTTTCTTACTTGTCATTAATAACTGAATATAACCTATGAAAGATAAAGTAAGGACAAAAAGCAGGAAGAACTTGTGATGTAGGATTAAATTTGAAAAGATTAGAAGAAAATAATTATAGAGTAGCTTTCCAGGTGGCTAGAGCTGCAAAGTAAATAGCGCTTGCACCAGAAGCGCGTGAAGGGAACAAGGAGGAGAATAATTCTAAATTAATGAAAAAAATCGCATTGTTTTATAGTCACTGCAGTTGCCACAGAGAAGATGGAGCTGTGCTTTGCTGTGCAAAAGGTTTCCTATTGCAGGGTGAATAAGTGTGAATATTTCTGGTCCTGCGTTAGTGTCTGAACTTAACAACTTGTCACTGACCAAATACTCTTGTAGAAACAAATGCGTTACTGTTTTTCATATTGCAGAATAGTAATATTAGATGTGTTTTTACTGTATCCAGGTCCTTTCGCTTGAAAAGACAACAAGATCTCCAGATCATCAACACTCAGCCCAAGTAAAAAGGCCATCTGTTTCCAAAGATGCAAGAAAATCATCTTTTAAGCCTCAGGTTCCTGTCTCACCACCACTGGATTCAAACAGACCTGTTCCAGCTTCCCCAGTGACTGACAGTGAAAAAAAGACTGATACAGCTGAAAAAAGTCAGCCTCCCAATTCCAGCCCTCAGTGGCCAACGGATCTCAGCCGAAGTTCCTCCAGTCTTCACGCCTCTAACTTCTCTTACTCTCCCAGCCACCTCTCAGTGAAAGAACCCACTCCTAGCATAGCATCAGACATCTCTCTGCCCATCGCCACACAGGAGCTACGGCAAAGACTACGACAGCTTGAAAAGTACGGCGCTAATTACTTGATTTTGCAATGAATCTAAATTGTTGCCAGTGCAGCCAAAGAGAGAGTGCTTAGTTTGCATTTCAGTAATATTTTTTCCTGTTGCAGTTTGGGCCTGGCATCTGCAAATCAGTGATTTTCTGCTTCCTCCCAGTACCTCAGTTAGACACGTTCTGCAATTAGAAGTTGCCTTAACTTACCGTTGTAATGATCTACAAGATAAAGTCTCCCTTGTTCTCATTGCTATGCTGTGTAGCACTAAAAAGAGTAGGATGGCAAGAGGGGAAGATATTTTTCAATACAACATTAAATCACTTTTATTGCAATAGTAGCCTGTTTCACCACTGAATCCTACTAGCATTAATATTAAGCCAATTAAGATGAGTATATCTGGTGTTTTAAAATTACTCCGAGTGGTAGCTAACTATAAAAAAATGTTAAATGAATAGCCAGTTACTATTTAATTAATGAGGATTTCTGCAGCCATGCTTTCTTAAATTCTCCTTTTTTTTTTTTTCTTAATTGCTTCAACAGGCAGGTGTATTTACCAGTACAGACGATTGAGCAGCCATTCTGCTCTGAAGAGAATGGGAAGCATTAATTCCCTATTCGTGCAGCTTCTCTGCAAATCTAAGTAGAAAGATTTTAATTTTTTACATGTAAGGGATTGAACCAATTAATTTTGTTTTGTTTTTTTTACCAGAGTTCGTAGAATCAATAGAGTAATACAGGTTGGAGAGAGCCTTTGGAGGTTGGTCAGCCCTCTGCTCAAAGCAAATCCCACTTCAAAGTTAGATCAGGTTTCTTGGGTTTTGTCCAAACAAGTTTTTAATATCTCCAAGGGTGGAGAGTCTATAAACTTTTCCCACAATTCTGGTGCTTAAACACTCCACTGTGAAAATCTTTTTTCCTTATTTCCAATTGAAAATTATCTTGCTGCAACTTGGATTTGGCCTCTTGTTCTTTTACTGCGTTTTACAGACTCCATGAGGAGTCTGACTCAGTCTTCTCTGTAATGCCTGTCTGAAGCAGTGAGAGGCTGCCAGCAAATCTGCTGTTGGCCTATTTCATCTGTACAAACACATTTCCTTCACCATCTCGTTAGGTGCTGCAGTCCCCCATTTGTCTTTGTGGTCCTCTGCTGTCTTGTCTTCCCTTTGTCAGTCTCTTCTGGCCCAGAACTGGGTTAGACTTCGTTAATTATGATAAATGTTGAAATACTACACCTTACTTAGTACATAAATTTCATACTTTCTCACTTGATAAGAGTGGTAAAGCTATAGCTAAGGAGTTCCTTTATTGTAGGCCTCATGTTTTTAGGTGTTCTGATTTTTGTTTTTATATTGTAACTAAGAAAATACTGAACTGAAATGGTTTATCCTAGTTTTCAAAGTGAATTACTTGGGAATTTTAATGGAACAGGCTGCAATCACTTCATAGTACCTGTGTACATGGAGGCGTGCCTCTCCCTTGAGGTTAAGATATCCTCCAGGTGGTTGAGAAATGCTGAGTGTGCCATATACTGTCCTGCATGAAACAGAAACCACTCATAGTCAGTTTACACAAACTGAAATAAGCGTTTTATAGGGATGAGGGAACTCTGGAAATATTTGGTGTTCTTTAGAACAGAAATTCTTAATCATGGTGCTTGCTTTTTATTTAAGCATGACTTTTATTTGTCAGTGTATATTGATTCTAATCTTACTTTCAACATGTCATGAGCTATGGAAAATGGTGGGTTTTATACTGTGATTTGAGCTTTTAAGACAGTAAGAGGGTTTAAGTATCACTATTTTAAGCCAAGAATACTCGTATTTCTATCTTAGAGAACTTAGAAAAGAATGAGCTGGTCTTCTAAGTGGTACCTGACCATAGCTAAGAATTTTTCATTGCAGTTTGTACCATTATTCTTTCCACTTTCCTAGATACTTCTTTAATGTTTGTTTTAGGGTAAGGATGTTCTTTACTGATCATAGTTTTCAAAGTACAGAAGAGCAGCTGACCTCTAACCTGACAAGAATTCTTAGCTTATTTTGGAGAGCAGAACTGTTGGACAAGGAACTGAAGTACAATAAACTTATGAAGATAGACTCACGTGCTAATGCATGCTCTTCTTTTACACTGGTCTGGTGAAAATTTAAATGGATAATATATGGTTTCTGGGAAAACTATTCCATGTATATTTCAGTTACATCTTATTTTAAATATGCTTTTTAAGAACTAAGCATAGTGTTCAACTTTTTCCTGCAGTGGAACAACTCTGGGGCAGTCTCCATTAGGACAGATTCAGCTAACAATCCGTCACAGTTCACAAAGAAACAAACTGATTGTGGTAGTGCATTCCTGCAGGTGAGCGTAAAGTAGCAAACTACATTTCTGTGCATATTTGGTTATACACTTTTTCATTTCTTGACTTATCCTCTTAAATCAGTTGTCTGGATGATCTTTGTTATTTTTGAAATAACATACTAGTTACAATTATGTGTAAATACAAACTACACAGATCTATACTCAGTAAAACCTTGTTGAAGATTTTGCTATGATTTTGTATTTGTCTTACATGCCTCTGTCAGGTTTTTAATGAAAAAAGTTTTGTAGTTTTGTAGCAGCAGTGTCTGAAGGCTATTCTCCAAGAGACTGAATTTTTCATGGAATGACAGAAAGGCATGATTTTTGAAAAAATGTATCTAAACTGCATTAGAATTTAAGAAACATTGTATTTCTTCTGCTGCTGCCTGCTTACCATTTATCTGATCTTGTACAAGTCACTGCTTGGCATATTTGTAGTTTTTCTTTACCAGTGCTATTTAGCTGTATCATGCACATCATACCTTGTGCACGATAATCCACAACTGATTAATGTACTAAATTAAGTGATAGTAGCGTAGTCGCTTATATTCAGTAGTGTCTCATTTGTTTTCTAAATGTTTTCCTTGTTTTTTGCTGGTCACAGAAATCTAATAGCCTTTTCAGAAGAGGGATCTGATCCTTACGTGCGAATGTATTTGTTGCCTGATAAGAGACGATCAGGAAGAAGAAAAACACATGTATCAAAGAAGACCTTAAACCCAGTGTTTGATCAAATGTATGTTCTCAACTATATCATGTAATTGCAAAGCTGTCAAATTGCTGTTTCTCAGCTTACTTGACTGGATGAGCTGTTGAAACATCTAGCTGGCACTACCAGACTCGGTCATATGTTTATCTTCTGCTATAATAGCTCTTCCCATCCTTCTGTTGCCTGTTACCACTGTCACCCTTTTTACTCTCTTACCAGCCAGCGTCTATGCATGACCAAATTGCTCAGTCAGCCCATTCAGTGGCACTTCTCAGTATTTGGGGAGTCTGGAAATTTCCTCTCAGGTTCTATCCTGGTCCGTAGGTTGGAAGCTGTGCAAGCTTGTGCAGTGTTACATTGCATAAAGATCCTTAGCTTTGCACTCAGCATTTTGGTGGTAGCTTCCTTCACACGTGTAACCCTTACTCCCCAACCCAATCACTTATCAGTAAAGAAGGCCTCTACAGACAAAAACTTAATTTGGGGAAAACCAATACACTGGTCCCTTCTGTCCGAGGGAAATCTGTAAATCATTAGTTCGAGGCTCCGGTGGGTTTTCCTGGTACTGCAGCTCTCTCCTCTTCATTCCAGGTAACAGATTTGCTTTGCTGTGCCTTTCCAAGTAAAATGTATTGCAAAGCAGTGAGGCTGTTAAAGAACTGTAGTGACAAATAGATTTAGATTGTGGTATAATCTTGCCCTCATTTTCTGTAAATTCCAGATCTAGCAAACAAAATCTGTTCTTCCTTGAGACTTACTAGGTTTCCTTGTTGGGCCAGGAAAGAAAAGAAGCTCTGATTCTAGAGGACTGAGGATCAGTAAGACTGACCAGTCTTTCCCTTTTGGAGACCAGTGGTACTGAGCTGTCAAGATTGTAGGATTCCTCATCCTCTTCTCTGTAACGTCAGTGGTTGACCTTTTCCTTGTTTTGTTTGGGTTTTGTTTGCTTTGTTTTACCTGTGGCTTCTACAGACCACCAGTAGCAGAAGTCTCAAACATTTGATAGAGATCATAGCGTTGAAGAAAAATTTTAGGGAAAATATTGGGATTTTTTCTTCATTTATCTCAAACCTCATTTTTTGTCTGGGGAGGAGAGACGGTTTAGTTACGATTTGAATTTCTGTTTAGCTGTAGGAACTGAACTTGCATTCCAGGTACAAAATTCTCACTAAAGCATCACTTTGCCTTTCAGATTTGATTTCAGTGTTTCCCTGCCTGAAGTACAGAGAAGAACACTAGATGTAGCAGTGAAGAACAGTGGTGGTTTCTTGTCCAAAGATAAAGGGCTACTTGGCAAAGTAAGTTGACAAGAAAATTCTGTTAATACAATGTGTTATTATATAATACTGAAATCCTCTTGTCATACCAACTGGTTAATCTTGACTGAAGCACCTGATTCAGGTACAAAGATTTTAAAAATTATAGATGGCTTAGATGTCAAGCTTCAGTAGGGGAAGGAACAAAATACAGAGACAAACATCAAAAGATGAGGCAGTGATCTCTTCTAGAGAATGGTAAGTTCTGAGGCTCACAGTAACAAAAGAAACTGAATTAATAAGCCAGACTTATTAATCATAAAGTCAGAGAAAGAAAATAACCAGTAGAAAACATGTGACATCTCAGAAAATGTTCAGACAGAACCGGAAAGAGAAGCAAGAGTAGTTAGAGAAACACACAGAACAAATGTATTATTTAGTAATAAAAATTTCGGATTGTAAAATTAGTGAGAAAGAACTGCTACTGGAGATGTTCTCCATACCAAAACCAGCTATTGCATTTACAGCTTCACTGTTCTAAGGCAATCATTAAATCGCTCTATTTCATACATGTGTGATTTGAAACATGCAAAAAAAGCATGATCAAGCTCTATAAAGACAATGAAATATAGCAGAATCGTGGCCAGTTCATGGTGAATGGTGTTCTTTGATTTCCTGTTTCCGAGGATGGCTGGTTGCCAGTGCCAAGATATGCCATCTTCAGAATTTAAGCCTCTGAGTTGGTCTGGGACTGTATCATGAAAGGCTATAGATTTTTAAGTCAAAACCAGGAATTTGAAAGTTTACCACAAGTTGGGGAGATAGCTGTGATGACAAGGACATAAAACACATTGTTTATTAATGGCAGGGCTTATACTGTAGTTTTCAGGATTGTCAGATTGGAACTTTAAAAGACATAGAATGAAAGGCACACATAATTCATGGATTCCTAATTTAACTTCCCACAGGTATTAATACCTCTGGCATCTGAAGAACTTGCTAAAGGCTGGACCCAGTGGTAAGTATGTTTCCTTAATTACTGGTAATACTGCATACTGATAACTGGTGCATTAATAATAGTGCTAGAATACATGCTAAATGTAAAAAAACAATCAACACCACCCCCCTTCCCCCAAAAAAACCCACCCAACCAACCAAACAAAAAAACTAACCAAAAAAAATACCAAAACCAATTTTGTTTTTTTCATTTTCAGGTATGATTTAACAGAAGATGGTACAAGGCCACATGGTGCAAGTTAGAACCACGGATACTGGGAATTCCCCCTTTTGCAAAGAACCTCTTTGCAAACGTCTTTATATATTTTTAAAGCGTTGTTCTCACAGATGTACCGATATTATTTTTATAGCTTTACTGATTTAGTTCTTAGACACATCCCCAAGAATTTTATAACACTTGGTCATTTTATGTAGACGTAGCCTTTCTCATTGTTCAACTTTGTATTTTAATTTGCTGAACAATTTTATGTTTTACTGTAATGTGCAATAGTACAGTAAAGTAACCTTTTGTGTTTAAATTGATCCCTGTCACGGCTGTAGAAAGTGAAAAGATTATGTTCTGCTGTTTTCCTGCCTCGTTTTGTATCTCACCAAGGTATACTGTACCATGTAAATATATACTATTTTTTTATAATTCTCTCATGCTGGTTTGAATTCAGAAGAAAATCAGATAAAGGATATAGATATTTTCTTCTAAATGCATGTTAATTTCTTCAGATGAGTCTCTCTTGTCTTTGCAGCACAACGGTCTTAATCATTTTGTGATATTCTTCAAAAACAAAATGCAGAGAAACATTTTTACTTGATTGTGTTCCTGGCCCAGTGTGGCTAGCTTAAAATGTACAAAACAGTAACATTTTAATATTTATATATAAATGTATTATTGGGAAATCGTGCTATAGAATATTATAAACAAAAATGAGAATTCTATAAATAGTGTATAAATAGAGGATGAGGTCCATGAATCAGTTTCTAAATCCGGGGTTCCATTTGATGGAGTAAACATAACAAATGCCACGGTTTTATTATACAGGCTCACTTGGATTCTGTTATTTATTCCTTTACTCTATAGTACCAGACATGTGACCTTTTGAAGGCATGAGGCCGTGAGTTTTCTGTATTATAAACAAAATCTCTAACCACTTAGAACTGTCAGAACTGCCACGTTTCACTCATTTATAAGGTATACAAATCAGCTTGCAATGTAAGTTCATATCGTGGGCATACATACAAGCCATGTTATTTTTATGACACAATGCTGTGCTAAATAGTGTATTGCTCTCTACCTTCTGTAATAATAAAAACTGCGCACCAATAAGTAAGAAAGTGTAAAACTGAGTTAAAACTGACTGTCTTTCCAGTTGCTTCATTGCTACTCGGCATGTTTGGTGCATGGAGAGAATGCCCTGCAGTGCCCACGCAGGTGTCCTGAGATGGATGGCATTCTGCCGAAGCGTTGCCATCGTCTGCAAGAGCAGCAGTGACACAATCAGCACAAACTGATAAAAGTACAGTTGAGAATCAAAGGGAGAGTATCAGTCTAAAAAGCTGAGCTCACCACCTAATGAATTATAGGGAATTTTTATTATTATTATTATTTCAGAACTGATTTTCTTTTTTCTGGTAAGTTTCCTCAGACTGTTATAAAAATGTGCATTAAGAATCCAAGAGAACAGTTCAGCTCTTTCAGAGCCAACACCCTCATTCTTGGATACGTATGCAATTAGACAAACAAAATATATTATTTAGCTAAGATTCTAGAATGATCTCTCAGCCAAGAAAGAATTTTTAAAGCAGAATAATAAACTCCTGAAATTAGCTTTATTGTAAGATTACTGACAGAACCTTAAATCTAGATGTAGAATATGCCTACATCACTAGATGTACCAAAGTGCCTACCATAGATGTAGCTTTTTGTCTCTTTCAAATTTAAGAATTGACTCATTTCAGTTTGTCTGAATTCCGTTTAACATGAGCATTTGTCAGGGATGTGTGTGAGGCACACATACACACCTCTATACAGTGATGGCCTTCTTATTGCCAGTTTTTATACAGGACAATTTTAGCAAACAAACTTACTTTGTAAATTTTGCTGCTCTTCCTTTCTGATGGGCTGGGCAATACAGAGAGGTTCTTTGGAAGAAAACATTTCCATTTGAAGGCTTCACTCTATATTGGAATGTATGAGTATCTATCTATGTATATATATACACACACTCATCTGTTCATATAAAATGTAAGATATTATGAAATACAGATTTTCTTTGCTAATTCTCCATTAAAATGTTAAGAATGGGAAGACAGACATCATTGTTAATGCAATGAAAATGCACAAAGCAAAAGCTGATCTAAATAGCTGTGAGAGCAGCAGCGGTCCAGCAGAGCTGTCTTCTGCCTTGGCTCAGCCCGAGGTAGAAGGGCTTTTGCTGGACATCTTGGCCTGTGACTCCTCCGAGTCTGATCCACAGCCAGCAAACCGGCTGACAGACTGACGGCATGTTTCAAGCCTTAAGTGAAGGCTGTTAAGATGTTAAAAGGCTCTGCACTCCAACAACAACAATCAGAAAGTGCACATTTGTCTTCTGAAGTCTTGAGGCGGCGAAAAATTGCTGTGTTTGGGTAAAGAGGAGATGATAGCACAAAGTGAGTAACTGAATTTACAGGACAGGTTTCCAAAATAGCTCACAACCTGAAGTTAGGGATAGGCTCTTAAAAGAGCTTAGTTCCCATCTGGAAATTGAAAATTAAAAGATGGGATTGTCATTACAGCAACAGTAACTCCCATTGACTGCAACCAGCCCTGGATGCCAGACTCTTTAGAAAATGTTCTCCTGGGTGAATTTGGATCAGCTTATGACTGCCTAGAGGAGACCGATTCTTTTGATAGTGGAAACAAAGCTCTGTGTGGTTACCAAATTGAAATTCCAGTTCATGGTTCCGTTTAAATGAAAGTAGGACAGACAAGTATCATTTTTACTCTGGGTAAAAATTGCACCTCATTATCAAGTCAATGTAATCAATATCAACTGATGGCTTTTCATGTAGTACTTGTTTATCCTGTGCCTTAAAATATGAACATATGAAGATGTTTAAGATACGGCTAAAAATAAGCTTTGTTACCTGTATGTACCGACACGTGTTCTCTGCTGTTGAAGCTGGTTTTAGATTCGCTCTGCTTCACCAGCAAGAGAAGCAGCTTTCTTCATTATAGCAGTGGTATAACCCAAACTCAAATCAGCATGCATATCACTTGGATTTGGATTACAAGAATTTTCGTTTTCTGTCTTGAATCCTTTATCAGAGCTGCAGCAAATGGTGAGAGTTGAAATGAGAACGAAGGGTAATCAATTTTGTACAGGTTGCCTTTTTTTTGCTCATGTAATTCTACGTTATGATGCATGTATTTATTCAATAAATGGTTCATACAGAAGTTGGTGTGTTGCTTCCCCCTAAACGCATACTCCCTTTTCCCCTCTTTTGCATATCCCTGTCCTATTAATTAGTAACACAATGAGGTGAATTTTTAAAATATGTACGTATGTAAAGTACGTGAACTGTGCTGACTGCTCTGACCTCGGTAGCCTTGCTGGAAGGTGTGTAGGCAGATTTTGGGGGTTTACATGAGAAAAAATGGAGTGAGTACAGGATACTTCACTGGGGGACTCCTTGCTTGTTGGTCCAGAACAGATTCACACATCAGAATTAGAATGTCCTTTGTTCAACTTAAGTATGTAAAATTGTTTCTCTTGAAATGATGGGTTGGACAAATTGTCATGGTTCTAGCACTATGCTCATCAATTGTCATGAATTACGTTTCAAAAGGACCTAGGACTCCATGTAATTGCCTTGGATTTAGAACCAGCAGATCTCTACTTGTGGCAATCTTTTCTCTCCTTCCACTTGCTTGTTAAGAGAGATGCTGATAGAAAATACAGCTCTGTGCTGCATAAGTAAGAGGGTATTGGATCCTCTGTCACAGGAAATCAACCATAGAAATGACACTGTTTGCATTAAACATATTTTTTAGTTAATTATATTACCATAATTAATTATGATCTCTCTTCCCTTAAACAGCTACAACTTGTCTGTATTCTAAATAGTCAGACAAAGCTGCAGAAGTCCATCACCCAGTCGCTATCGCATTTAGAAGGGATCCCGCTGGATAATCTTGATTGATACTAACTACAGTTACCTTCAGGTTTGTTGTCTTTGTTTTTTTTTCCCTAAGGGATATATCTTCCTTTTTTAGTTGAATAAAGGGCTTCTGCTACTCCATAGGAAGGCAGCTAAACCCAGATCTTCCTCAGTCCCTCACAGGAAGGTGTTTCTGGGTGGCAGTGCCAGTACTGCTCGGGTGTCTGCATCTTCCAGACTGGGATCAGAATCAAACCTTCCATTTAGTCCCACAAGGCAGGTGGTAACTGGATCAGCGCCTGCACAAGAAGGCTTGCCCGTGTGTTCACAAGATCTTGTTAGAGACCAGAAATTACTGTACAAGACATTCCTCCAGATGGATCTGGTGTTAATGTGATGGGCTCAGCCAAGCCTAGATGTTTCCTTAATATTTGAACGTTTGAACTGGTTTGGGCCACCCAGTCTCCACCTAAGAGCAGTGTTTGTTAATATGGTAATCAACGTGGTTATTTTAGGTATTCTCTCAGCTAAGAGCTGAAAACAAAATTGGTTTCCCATGATCTTTGTGTTTTAATCAGTTTTATTATTTATGTTCTCTCTGAGACAAACTCTGAATGTTGGATGGTACCTTTGACATTTGGTAGACAGAAAGAACCAAGACCAAGACCTGTTCGTGGCTGTAGCTGGTTGCTGAAGGAGTCTGTCTGTTTAATCATAAACGGTGCTTTTATGTATCTTAGCAAAGTGTAACTTCATCATTGTGTGCTCTCCTGCTGATTTCGAAGCCTGTCAGGCTCTCGACAACATTCCTAGCCACCTTCTGACATACGTTACTTGAAAAATGCAAAGCAGCTGAAGTCAAAAATCCACTTGTATTTCTTTCAGTGTTACACGCTGAATTTAACTGCCAGATTAGATGGCAGCTGGGGGAGAAATGCTCTCTAATCTGCATTCATGTGATAGAGGTGATGCTCTCTGTTCTCACCGTCTGCGGGGAATATTGCTTGCCAGTCACCTCCAGTGGAATCCAATTTGAGCAGAGCATCACAGAACTGTTTCCTCAGATGGTACCAAAGGGCACCAGCCTCTCTTCCCCTGCTGGCTCTTTGAGTCCTCAGCAGCCGTAACCTTTATTGCAAGGGAATTAAGGTGTGTTGCTTCCCCCTAAGGAAGCAACACACTTTCCTCTAAGATCCGTATAGAAACAGGTTCAAGGACAGATGAAGCTAGTCAAGATTCCAACCTTTCACCCCCGGGCTGTGGCAGGGGCAGTTCCTGGCTTGGGGACAGCAGGATCCGTTCCTGCCAGGATTTGATAATCCAGCCGCCCTCAGAGCTGGGTGTGTAGCACCCCAGCAAGAAATGACATACAGAAGAAAGTTGAGTCCCAGCACCCTGTCTGACCTGTGATCTCCTTCATCAGGTGTGTAGCAACGATCCTGCCGTGTAACTGACTGTCAGTTTTATTTATATATATTTTCTAAGCACTGTAGTTCCTTTCAGCAGAAGGTTGAGCTGAATGACCTGCTGAGGTCCCTTCCACCCTGAATTTTTTAATGAGTCTCAAGTACATTTTATTTAATGTTAAAATAAGTAAATGTACTGGAGCTCTTCTGCAATCTTGTTCAGTCTGTGCAGTACTGGAATTTTGGGGAATTTTCACCCCAAGCTCTTGGGAGATGGGGATGGAGCAACTCTGGCTGCGCAGAGAAAGAGGGCACATAGTGGAAGTTGCAAGCTTTGTTAAGTCAAAAATGGTGCAGTAAATTTGCAAAATTGCAAAAATTGTGTAGTAATTAAAAATACAATTTGAGTTGCAACATAGATAATGCCAGCAAAGTGGTAATTGTCTGTAGGCACTGAAGGACGGGCACTGCTTTGACTGGACAACTACAACAAAAAGTGGTGCAGGCAGTTCATGGTGGCTGTTTCCAGCACAGGGTTTCAAATAAGGTTTTTATTCTTCGGCTGGATTTGCAAGCTGCTGGTGTGTTACTCTACAAACTCTCAGAGACTGACAACTGGAGCTTACCAAGCATTTTCCAAGGATTAATAATTTAATGAAGAGAATACTCTGCAAGACGGTTCCATGCAGACTTCAACACGGGAGAAATACTTCAACCATCAGGCTGAAGTCCTGACATATTTTGCATGGTTTTTCATTGCTGGCTGGAAGTTTTGCTGAAGTTCCCGTGTGTTCAACCTAGAACTGATAAGACCCTTTGCCTGTGTTTTTTTGCATGAATCATGAAATATTCTCTGAGCTAAAGTAATTATGACAACCCCTAAATGGGTGCTTTAGTGTCATTTTCAGCTCAGAGCCCAACTGGACAAATTCGATGAAGTGTGACAACAGCATCCAGCTGAAGAATCTGGATTGTCTCTAGACCCATCCTTCATTCGGGATGATGAAAATGAAAGCTAAGGAAAATGACTTCATGGACATTAACTCATAGAATGGCATTCGTAGCAATGTTGGTTCTTTGTGTTTTATTAGGTAATCCATTAATTTACGTGTGCATAAAGTGGAATTGAAGGTTTAAAATAGATGAGCTTTCTCAAGAGATGTAAATCTTAGAGTTTTAGGCAACTGTTTTATGTCTTATTTTTATTTAGTACACCTTTTCAAGTTCAGAATATTGGAAATGTAAAAAAAATTATTTGTTTTTAACATTTTTTATAAGGCATTTTAGTTTTGCTCATCTTGTCATTCACAATGAGGCTCTAAAGTCTTCGGACTTACTAGTGCACAGTTTTTGTTTTCGGAAGACGTCGTCACATTCCACTAGATGGGAGTGCAGACTCTATTCTGAAAAGCCTTTGCTGCTGCCCGGGCACTTTGTGTCTTGTACAATAACAAAGTGCTGTGGATTCTAGGCGTCTTTGGGAGTGGAGCCTGAAGTCATCCTACCTTAAAAGCAGTGAAAAACAGGCATGGTCCCCTCTGCTCTGCCCCTTAGCCCTGAGGCACAGCTGATATTAAAAGAGTTGAGTTTTATAATGGGGGTTAATAACATCCAGGTTCAATTTGCGAAAATATTTTTGTAAAAGCATTTAGTCACGAGGCACTTTGAAATAAAACAACTGGCCCGTGACTTGAGAAAACATGAAACTTCTGCAAGATTAAGGTTCTGAGTTCACTGTAGTTGCCCCTGTCAGTAATTTGCATAGGTGTTTTGTGCCTGGGATACCCAGCCTAGACAACTGGAGTTGATTACAGAGCTCCCTCGAGGACACTACACAACTTTAATAAGTGCAAAAATTTGAAATTAATCAGAGGCAGGGAGAAGTGAAATTACAATTTAAGATATGGAGAAGGGCCTTGACCAGCACATTTGAAACATCATGTTTTAAGTCTTTATGTCTACTGTTGCTTCAAGCCTGAGGCTAGAAACTCAGGATATCTAACAACAGCGGCAACCATCATGGAGCAGTACAACAGACACAGGGGGGAAAGCGGGCAAAGATCAAATTCTACTGGCAAAAAATATCTTACAAAATGATTTTCCTTTTTTTTTTTTTTTTTTTAAGGAGTTGATCAGCAGTTATTTACCAAGATTGCATTGTCACAAGGTCTTGCGATACTAAAACTGTTTGATGCACTCAACAGGAATATCTGACAGCAACATCTGAACTAGGGAATGTGTGAGCACTTCCAAGTGGAGCAGGTACCACACTGGCTCAGTTCCTCGTCTGTGAGTTTTGCTGGGAGGTGGCTGGACCTGCAGCCCGTAAGAAGCACACGACGGGCTCTGCTGACATTCCTGGTCTGGCTCAGGAACACGGGGAACACCTGCGTCTCAGCCTTGGCAAAGCCAACGTCATCTGAGAGACAAGAAAATGCTGGTACGTTCTCCAACCAATGTAGTTTGCTGTGTGTGTGTCTGCATGTGCACACACACACGTATATAAATAAACTAATATGGATGGGCAAATGTCCGTTCTGAGATTTGTACAGTATTTCCATGTTTCATACTAGACCGATGGAATAGAGATGGTGCCATATCTAGATGATGTAGGTCTATCACAACGAAACCTTGAAGAGCACTTGTAAAATTAACAGTATTTTTGTACACTAGAACATTCTTCTCTTTAGCATAAAGACTAAAATAGAATGAGAGCTGCAAGGAGACAGAACACTCACAGGAACTGTAAATCTCTAATAATTCAGAATGTTAAATGTAATAGGGCTAAAGTACTGTAGACAGGGCAGATGTCACTGGAGCGTTTTACATCTGAAACAAATTAACAGACAAACATACATTCACTCATTGACACATAATAATCTGAAATATGCCAAAGACCTCATACTAGAGCATGTTTGCTATAGTTATCACAAGTGATATTCCATATATTTACAGTGGAATGGATTTAGATATGCAAATATTGTTATAGGAATTTCTTTTTGTGAGCATTTTTTAGCCTTTCAGAAATCTTTCTATTTTCATGGAACTAACAGTTGTCAGAGTGAAATGACTGTGCTCTGTAACACTGCCTGTAAGGAAAGAGGGCTAACAGTAAAAGCATAATAATAAAGCAAGTCATAGAATGGTTAGAGCTGGAAGGGACCTTAAGGACCATCAAGTTCCAGGCCCCCTGCCATGGGCAGGGACACCTCCCACCAGAGCAGGTTGCTCCAAGCCCCATCCAGCCTGGCCTTACACACTTCCAGGGATGGGGCAGCCACAACGTCTCTGGACAACCTGTTCCAGTGCCTCACCACCCTCACAGCAAAGAACTTCTTTCTATCTAATCTGTATCTCCCCTCTTCCAATCTAAAACCATTACCCCTCAACCTATCACTCCCCTCCCTGACAGCGTCCCTCTCCAGCTCTCCTGTAGCTCCCTACAGATACTGGAAGGCTGCTGTAAGGTCTCCCCGGAGCAGTTTCTTCTCCAGGCTGAACAGCCCCAACTTTATATATTATTACTGTAAGTAATAGTAGATGTTTTATAATACAATAAATAAAGTCTCACTGTTTTCATGCCTTAAATGCAGCTCGGTGTGACTGACCTGCAGGACACCCAGCAGTGCCGGCAGCTCCCAGGGGATGGCAGTTCAGGGCTTCAGCAGCCGCGTCTCCGGGGAGCAGTTCTAGGGAAATGCTGTGCCTTCCCTCTGCCCCTTTTATCTCCTGATTTTTGTTCCAGTTAACAAGCATCATTTTTCTTCTTTCTGTCTGTAGTGAATGTTTTGGGTTTGTTCATCATTTATTTTTGTTTTGTTTTGGTGGGTTTTTTTCTACCTAATCTCTTAAACTCTAAAATCGTTTTGTGTTAATATTAATAATTTAAGGGGAATAAGCAGCCTCCCAGTCTGATCCCACCACCATGGGAAAGCGACAGTTGCCTCTGACGGAAGGCTGGCGTGACTGACAGCATCACCTTCAGGCAAGCGGAGATCTGGAGAAGTGGAAGAGTGTGAGACTTCATCTCTCCCTCCCGTGCTGTTCAGGTTATTTATCAAAGTATGCCAAGATCAAAACAAAATTAAAAAAAAAAAGAAACGAAGGGAAATGAACGTATGTAAATTATTAACAGCCTGCCTCAGAGGATGAGCAGATCTCGTAGATACTGTATTGACTAGAACAAATTTCATTATATATATTCAGATGAAAAAAAAATAGGAGTAGCAGTTCCAACACGTGAGGAGACTACGCGTACAACAATCTCACCAGGCACTATTATCCAGAAAATAACACCGTAAATATGAACAAAAATACAAACGTCAAGAAAGCCTCTGGCATTCAGAGAATTACTTGTTTATTTTTTACAACTATTTATAATGTTGAACCACGTCGGTTAAAATCGCATAGCTGCTGTGGTCTAAGCCACGACGTTCTCCTGAGAGACATTTGTAATTGAGATCCCTTATTTCAGGCCACCACCACGAATAAAGACTGGTTTATGAAGCGGTGGCACAAAAGCGAACCTTTATTTGCTGTTGCTCAGCAACCATGTGTGGAAAGGCCCATTTTTCATTTTTGCCTTAACTTGACTTGACAGGAAAATGATAATAAATATGAGATTATTATCACAGGGTATAGATTATTTTGAACAGATGAACAGATATGTCAAGAAGAGGCATGTAATTTGGTACTCTCAAAAGGGAGAACATTAGAGAAACTGCAAATAGAGTTGTAGCTTCATTACTAGCTTGCAGTTCACGCGCAATTCTTGAAAAAGCCCTGCGAAACGCTGTTCTGCTGCTCTCCTTTCTCTGTGCCGTCCGTTAACACGAATCATTTGGTGTTACTCAGTCTGTTGTTATCTGTGTCAACTTCCAGTTTCAATACTATGAAAAAACCACGCTGCGGTTGCTATGCAACACAAATGAGAAGCTAAAATATGTTTTAGTTCGTTTGCGAAATGGGTACGTGCCCAACTAAATAAACAGTAACCAGGTGACTAATGTAGCATCTAATTAAAAGACTAATCAAGGTATTAATGACATATTCTGTCCACATGAGACGGGATAAATACACCCATCAGTTTGGATCTAAAATGGCAAAGATTTTCAATGTCTGCAGAAAGGACAAACGTTAGCATAATGTATACATGTCAGTTTTCATACTTTTTAATTTGCTTTCACTATTCTACAAGTATGACGATTACTCATAAAACTTATTTCAAGCAAACTGCTTCACAGGCTTAGAATCACAGAACGGTTAGAGTTTGAAGGGACCTTAAAGATCATGGAGTTCCAACCCCCCTGCTGCGAGCAGGGATGCCTCTTCTGCTTAGCTGAACACCTAAGAACTGAAGTCAAGTCCATACGATCTGAACCAACCCCAAGACTCGATCCTTCTTTGCTGCAGAGCAGCAAAATGCTCCCTCCTTTTGGTAGTCTGCTTCTGGAAGCCATCGCCTCCCAGCTGTCACAGTGCAGGGATTCGGGCTGGAGGACAGATGTGATTTCAAGTGCTTGTTCAGGGACCAGTCCCTCCTGGGACCTCCCTCTGTGGTTGCCAGTAGGTGGGTGCAGGCCGTGTCCTGGAGCCTCTTCCACATTCTGAGGAGCCGGGCCTTTGGATGGAAATACCATGTGGGGAAGCGTGTGTTCGGCTTCAGGAGAAGACAAGGAATGGCACCCAACTGCTGCTGCGCAGTTACATTGCTCAAGACGAGGAGTTTGTGGCTGCTAACTCCTTTTGCCACATCCTCCCTGCCTGGGGTACGTGGTCATCTCAATTACAGGTTGTAAGTAACATCACCCATTCTCCTCCAGCACCCACAGCACTTTCCCTGTCGCCCATATTTGTTTTAAAATCCAGTTATTTCAGAAGTTTCACATGGGCTCAGCTGATGATTCAGGAACTGAAAGAGTTTTTATCTTCGCTGTCAGTTTTTATCTTCGCTTAGTCATCTGTTACATTTTTTAAGCAACACAGAACAGCACCATTTATATGGGAAAAGCATATAATAAACTATTTCTCATCCTATAGTCTTCAAACTGTCTAAAAACCAGCTAAATAGTTTACTCAAATACTTTAAAAAGTTAACCAGGAAAAGTCTGTAAGCCAAATACATAGAGCAGAAAAACGGACAAGTCTTAATTTTGAATAGAGGTAGCTGATAAAAGAAGGTTCTATGTTAAAATATTAGCAGAAGACAGAAATACTACTTTAAAGAGTAGTGAATTTTCATATACAATGTTAAATAAAATGTGAATTACATCAATGTTTTTAAAAAATACAACCCAGAGAAGGCCAATCAGATGTGAGAACTGTTATGGAAATTATTGATGCTTTTCTGTTTGTTTGCAGAGTAAAGCAGCACATGCTGTACTGCCATCACGGGCTGAAAGGAAATGATTTCAGTCAAGCACCTACCTCTTCTGAACAACACATCCTGAGAAATGTCGTGCTACTGCAAATTCAAAATTGAAAGATATAAAATCAAGCCCTTAATAACATCTTGACTGTCTCTACTTTGCCGAAGAGTTCAAACAAATGGAATGGGGAATATTACGGAATTTGAAAGCTGATTATGCTTAATTCAAGGACCTGAGTCCAACTATTTCTGAGTACTGCAAATTAAGTTTGAGAAGAAACAGAAAGCAGCATTTCCTGACATATTAAAAAAATACTTAGTTATCAAGGCGTAAATATCACCTGGCCTATGTAGTCTCCTATAAATCCTGATAAGCAGCCTGTTTAGCTCTTCATCACTTTGGATGAAGAGTGTGTAATACACATACTGGTTACTATGACTAAGATTAAATGTGTAGCTGTCAACAACAGTAACAAAAACATTATTGAAGAAGTCACCAGTACAATCAAATGGATGGTGCAGGCTTTGCAAGACAGCAAAAATCGTCATTCCAGTAAACAGTAAATCCATGTTACTCAAGATCCATGTTTTTCCATGACCTTTGTAGTTTAACTCCAACTGGCAACTAGAACTAGGCAGCCACTCGCTCCCCCCTGCAAGTTTGGATGGGGAAGAGAACCAGAAGAGTAAAAGCAAGAAAAACTCATGGGTTGAGATAAAGACAGCTTAATAGGTAGGGCAAAAGCCATGCACATAAACAACACAAAACAAGGAATTCATTTACTGCTTGCCATTGGCAGGCAGGAGTTCAGCCATTTCCAGCAAAGCAGGGCTCCATCACATTTAAACAGTGACTGGGGAAGACACGTGCTGTAATTCCAAGCATCATCCCTCCCCTCATCCTTCCCCCAGCCTTATATACTGACCATGACATCACATGGAATGGAATAGCAGTTTGGTCAGCTGTCCCTTCTGTGCCTCCTCCCAACTTCTTGTGCCCTCCCAGCTTGCTCACTGTTGGTGAGGGGCAGAAAAGGCCTTGAGAGCTCAGCACCAACCAAAACCACCAGTGTGCTATCAACACTATTTCTCATACCAAATGCAAACCGTGGCACCACACCAGGTGCTAGCAAAAAAGTTAACTCCATCCCAGCTGAAACCGTGAAAAAGGCATACTGTTTCTTAAACCTTTATGTACATTTCATAGAATCACAGAATGATTAGAGTTGGAAGGGACCTTAAAAACCACTGAGTTCCAATCCCCCTCCCCACCCCAGCCCCGCCATGGGCAACCTCCCACTAGAGCAGGTTGCTCAGAGCCCCATCTAGCCTGGCCTTAAACACTTCCAGGGATGGGGCAGCCACAAACTCTCTGGGCAACCTCTTCCAGTGCCTCAACACCCTCACAGGAAAGAATTTCTTCCTAATATCCAATCCAAATCTTCCCTCTTCCGACTTAAAACCATTACCCCTTGTCTTATCACTACACTTCCTGACGAAGAGCCCCTCCCTATCTCTCTTGTAGCTCCCTTCAGATACTGAAAGGCTGCTACCAGGTCTCCCCGGAGCCTCCTCTAATTTAACTAAACATGTCTTATCCCTGTTTGAAGATGTTGAGACTTAGCAAGAGACAGCCATAGAAAGCTAACAATAAGCTGCTGTGTAGATTTACTCCCTGCCTGGGTAACTGACTGGATGCTCCTGCAGGGTAATTAGCAAAAGCTAGCCATTATTATAAAGCGAAAGCTGAAAATAACCACTTCAGTGTAGCTGAGTGCGAGCAGTGCGGCCTACACCAAGCTCCTTACTGCCGCCTGGGCTGCAGCTGCCCACAGGTGCCCTTTTCTGCCCTGTCCCCTCTTGGGACAGCTCCTACCCAGCGCACCCCCTGCACCCCGGCTCCCCTGGCCCTCCTGCCACCCCGGCACCAGCCGCCCTTCCCTCAGACCCCCTTTCCCCAGGAAAGGCAGCGGCTGGCAACAGAGAAGGCCTCAGCAGGCACTCGCAGCCGCGGAGCAACACGGCGGGGGGCACCTGACTGAAAACAAGCTCTCCCTTTCTAACAAACAAGCAAAAAGCGTAAATTTTGGGCACACCAAAGCCCGAAACTCCTCAGGCCGCCCCCGGGAGCGGAGGCGGAGGTCAGGCCTGGCGCCCAGCTCTCGCGAGACGGGAGCTCTACGCCCGCGCGCGCCCAACGGCCGCCGCGGGAGAATTCGAACGGGGTCGGGCCTTAGCGCGGCGGGACGGGCAGGCAGTGGTGGGGAAGCGACAGGAGCTGACTGAGGGATACGTGGTCCTTTCCCTGAGCCGCAGCCCAGACTGGCCCCTCTCCCGGCAGCGGGGCCCGCTGGCGCCGGCGAGCGGCCCGCCCGGGGTTCTCCCCCTGCCCCTCAGACCGGGCCGCCGTCGGTTCGGTTCCCCTCCTCCGCCGGCAGCACCGCGCTGTTGGGAGCGTAACCCCCAGAGCTGCGGGGGTTCCTTTCTGAGGCAGCAGTAGGTAAGCGACCCGTCGGTCTTTCTGCTTTCTCTTCCACCGGGGGCGTACGGCGGCCTGCGGGGCCCGGACAGCCCCGGGCTGGTCGGGTACGCCGCCCTGGGGCCCGGCTCCCGGCTCGTTCTGGCGTATGGCTTCGCGCACGGTGAGGGCCACATAAGGCAAAAAATTCTGCCAGATGATGAAGTCTGGAATCACTCAGAGTGGAAAGGAGCGCTCGGGTGCCTACAGTAAGCTCTTGGTGTCAAANGTCCCTTCCAACTCTGACCATTCTATGATTCTATGACAAAAAAGTCCCTCCCCATCTATTCTGTAGGCTCCCTACAGATCCTGGAAAGCTGCTATAAGGTCTCCCCATATATTCACCACGACCAAAAATGATCTTATTTTGTGATACAATGCTTTCTCTAACACTTTGTTCTGTTTTGTTTGCAAAGCAAGGAAAAATAAGACCACAATGAAACGTGAAGTGTTTTTGCAAGTGGTGTCTAGAGAATCTATTGATGACTTCTTGCGTTATACTCAGAATCCTGTAAGTAAGCCATGACACACAGGCATAACTAACAAAATTGTAAGTCTGTTATTAGTGCAGAAATTTTGTGACATAAGCACAAGAAACTCTTCCTGTGCTACCTGCGAGTGTGCTAGGATGATTGTTGTAGAAAGTAAGTTCACTTAAAGGAATATACATGAAAAAGTTGTAGAAGCTGAAATGTTGCTATTTTTAAACCGAGTAATTTTTTAGCACTTAGTCCTTGCATAGACATCTTACATTTTTTTTTAAAAAAAATTCGTATTGTGCTAATAGTAAGAAAAAAAAGTAATAATTTTCAGCCTGTGGAAGAGGTTATTGCTGTGCAATGAATCTGAGCTAATGTACAAAGATAGCAGAGGCGTGTTTCACTAGTATTTGTTCATTCATTTGGTAGTCTAGGCTGTCCTCTTTCTGTAGTCTGTGTGTTTGTACTGTGTTTTGAACTGGGTAGTTCTTTTTATCAGTGAATGTTTTAGAGGTGAGATATATTGCTGTCTCTAAATGCAGCGTGGAGAGAAGCAGGAGGAACAAATCCACTGAAATCTACTAAGTAGAAGTTCATTTGCAAGTTGTGTGTATGATATCGCATAATAAGAAGAAATAATAATTTGAACTGTGGTTATTTTCACTAAGGTTCAATCTGTCTGGTATTAAGAGACACATGATTTCTCCTAAACATCTTTTGCTAGCCTTAACAAATGGTATTATCATGTTAGTTTTCTAAGCTTTCTAAGCAGTATTTTCCTAATATTACCTGTGTCAGAATAAAGTGGTTCAGCTGACCTCTGTGTCCACAGAGGCATGAACTGATTTACTAATGTAGCAGATGAATTAAACCTATGATTTCTATGACAGGGATCATGTTCTGTGTAGTAAGCTTAGAAATATTTATCTCTGAAATATCACTGAATCTCTTTTTCCAAGGAAGTTGCTCTTTTTTTCATTTACACTCCTGTATATAGTTATAGATGACAGCTTTATTACCAGATTGCCTTTGCTTGATGTCTCCTTCCTGTTTTTCCCTGAGTCTGAACACTTTAACAAGAAACTATGCTGTTCAGGGTAACACACGGTACTTGCAGCATTTCCTTTTTGGTTAATTTGGTTGTATTGTTTCTGCCATCTTCATCCAATGATCTTTCTTAACTTATCTTGATCTATTGGGATTAAATATTGCTTTTTCATCCTTTTAGTTCTTCATCACCAGTTCTCAAGAGTTGGTTTGCAACAGTTTTCAGTTGTTGCCAATACTTCTGGAAGCTGTATGTCACCCTCTATAATGAGCACATTGATTTAAGCTGTCTTCATGCCTTCATAGCGTAAAGGAATATGAATATCCAGATTATGTTTTGATCATCTAAGAGACCTGAGTTATTTTATACATTTCCTTTAGAAACCTTCAGTGATGGAGGATGCTTGGCTACTTCTTATCTTAGTGTGAGGATCCTCATTTTACGGTCTCCCTTGAAGAATTCTTGACTGCTTTTCTAGAGGAGGCTGTGATAGTGTATTAGAAGTGGGTATATAGCCATAGAAAGAAGAGGAAAGTGTACTTGAAGCCTCAGTGCTTTTCTGAGTTTTCATACTATATTTGTGCCCTGCTTTTCCTAACTATTTTGTACTCTAGCATTAGAATTTGCCTTTCTAACTTACTTTTAAAGTTCTGTTCTTAGCATCACTACCTCTTTCAGTGTCTCATTTCTATACCCTCCAGCCCCCTTTGATTTTCCTTTTCCCTCCTCTCAATGTTTAAAATACCAGGGATTTGCTAATTTTTCTTCAAGGTTTGTCTTGGGCTTTTCACTTTTCATTGTAATCTTTTAAAAATATTACCATATTATTCATTGAGGTCTTTATCAGATGCTGTTAAATTTTTCCACTAAATCCTCTTCCAATTCAAGAAAATGCATTCTTTCTTAGACAGGAAAATAAGATTCGTGAATATGACTATTGTTCATCAACATGCTTTTTTCTCATAGGTTTTGGAATAATTCTATCTTACATCGTCCCAAAGATCAGGAAGCTTTAGTCTTATTATGAATTCATTCTTTTTGTTCAAAACAGTGCAATCTTAATATCCTGTCTTTTGGGTTAGTTTAAAGTGAAGGGCTGCAGAACTCCCTGTGAGGCCTTTGGTTTATTGTATTTGTGTCCAGCTGTAGAATAAGATAGAAACTCTGTTATAAATATGTAACAGGATCTTTCTTCTCATACCCTTCTGGGAACCTTGTAATACTTACTGCTGCCTCTTTCATTATTTTCTATTTTTCTTTTTCCCTTCAACGTTTTTTATCTTTTTGATTCCTGGTTTTTAGTGTATCTGCAAACTAAAAATATTTTTATTTCAAGATTATGGACTTTCTCTGTCTTTCCTCTAAAGTGTTTTGGATCTAGTAGACCTTCATTTCAATATTGCAAATTGCATCTCAAAAATTACTTGTACTTGCTCTTGGCTGTGTCTGTTTTTTCTTCTCATGTTTGTTCTGCATATACCCTTTCCTAGCAGGTTACCTACCCTTCTTTGATGCCAGCAGGCTCTTTTCATCTCTGAGATAAATTCTTCTAGCAAGGTTCTTCTGAGGAAATAGTTCAGTCTGTTAATTTATAGAGACTAATAGTGGCTTCCTGTTCAGTAGATCTTACGGGGGAAGTATGGGGTTAATGTGCTCAGGAGTTGGGTTTGGGGGTGGCGGGGAGGTGTGCTTTAAAACAGTGCAGTACACAGAGCAGTGTTCTCTGCAGGTTGTACCCCAAACCCTGTAGTGCTGTCCCTATGGCTGTACAGGCTGTTAAATTTCTGGTCCTTGTGTGAGGATTTTCTTGCAAGAGCCATCGTCAGTCTGTAGTGAAGATGGCAAAGATATGATTAGCGACTTCAGTTCTCTGCAGTTGTGAGCTTCTTGACTAAGGATATGGAATTGTCTTCACTGGAAGTAAAGTTTTTAGAACACAGAGATGGAAGTTGACCTTACAGGAGTGTGATTTATGTTCATTGGTGTTGCTATCTAGGGCGAAAGGCTTTAGTCTTAAAAGAAATACTCTTATTTCACAATAAAGAGTTAAACAGCAGAATTTCTCATGCTATTTTTTAAAGAAATACAACTTCTAGAAGGTATTTTCTCTCTGTAACTGCAGAGGAAGAGAAATTAATCCTTAATGTAAAAAAAGCATTAATTTTAGGGAATATGATGACGAAATTGTAAGCCGCTTCACTGATGTGGAATTGTGTGATATCTTCTGACTATTCACAGAAAAACACATTTGATCCTTTTGATTTGAACGAACTACTTCAAGAATTGCCAAGAAAGCAAAAAGAAGTACTATGGGAGAGACTGACTCAGCTATTGACAGAGACTTTGATGGAGAGCCCTGTGGAAACATGGCAGAAGGTTGAAGTTGATGAAAACAATGATAACATGGAAATTGAGAGAGTTCCAGAAATGGTAAAAATATTGTAAAATAGTAATAATTAGTATTTCATATTTTCTGTTTAAAAAAATGGAATATTCTCATAGCATCAAACAAGGTCAGTTGCAAAGATCATCTCCCTTCCCCATTCTTAACTGAATTCTTAATTATCATGGTTGTGTTAAGCTGAAGTTATGTTTGTTCTATATTATAAAAGATTAAATCTACTGATAATTAGATAATTAAAAGTATCTCAAAGAGGAGACTTAGTTTTTTCACTGGAAAAATGCAGGCTTTTTGTATGTTCCATAAACACTTAAGGAACGTCCAAGAGACCAACATTTATCTGGCACGTGCTATAAGAAATTCACTACCTGTGTTATGTCATTTTATTGGATGAAGGTTGTGAAATATAGATTGACAAATTTAGCTTACACAGAATTTCTCTGATTCAGACTCTCATATACTACCTTCTGCACTGCAGTCCATAAAGTTTTGAGAATTTGGGGGGAAAAGGTTATTTAATTTTGAAGAAAAAGAGAAACAAGTGGCAGACCTAGAGGCTTGTAGAAAATCTGTCGTAGGTACAGAGGCCTGTAGAGTCATGTAACTGGATCTAAATTAACCAGTTCCACACATTTTTGAGTTGTACAAGGCCCTGCTAGTTAGGATCTTATTAGGTCTGAAATAGATGTGTGTCTGAGTGGTAATATTGCAAATGAAGTTTTTAATGGAGGAATCAATACAGGTGTACAATTGCCAAGTGATCTTCTAGTTGGAGCTGAAAGCCCTTTTAAAACTTTTTGAAATGCATGCAATTTGAGAATCTGTGTTTTTGCATATTCTTATTTGATAGGTTTTGGGTGCCAGTACCCTCTTTGTTCAAAACGGACTCATAATAGCAATTCAGCTTTGCTCTCTGTTGATAAGGTTTATTACTTGTCATAATTACTTTCTGAGTATAAAGTAAACTGCAAAATTGTTTCCTCAATGTCGCTTTCTTTCAGAAACAAACTGTAGCTGTGATCCAAGGAGTGGCAGCTGTAGTTACTGCTTCCATACCTGCAGTGGATCAAACTGTAAACTACAAAGCTCTTCTAGAATGTGTTTTTATATTAAACGGTGCGTACCTGTCTGTTACAGAATACAGTATTATACCATTTTTTTTAGCAGATGAGTATACAAGGCTTTTTGTTTGATCTGACTGGCCTGTGGAACAGACTGTACTGGACAAGAGTTGATACTGATGTGAATTCTTATTTCTGAGGCAAAATTAAAGGACCATTTACTTGAAAATCAGTTGTGCAATCTAAAGTTGTAATTTAAGTAGTTTTCATTCCCCTAACTGTTTATCCAGTGATAGATAACTTTGCTTATTCTGTACCTTATAGTATTTTTAAGGCAAAATGTAAGGTCATTGCAAACTTTGGCTTATTGTTACTGATCCAAAAACTTTCCTAAAGCCTTAAGAATCAATAAAGCTGCATAAATATGCACAATGAGAATCAGCCATTAAGATATATAAAAGGGGCAAGAACTGGTTGACACTGTGAAGTACAGTCAGTGTACTAATAGGCTAGTGGTTTACAGGAATGCCTTGGTTCATGGCAGTAAAGAATTACTTTATTACTGTTGTAGGTATTCTTCTGTCATCACCTGAATCTGAAAAAACACTGCAGAGCGCCATCCAATGTGTATGTGAAATGTGGTGGGAGACAAGCCTGGAAGGCAAGGAGCAGCTTGGGAAGACTCTATTTGTCATTCTGCTGAGAAAAAGCCTGGCTAAAGCTGCTACGGTATACTGAAGCTATATTGACTTTTAGATTATTACTGCATATTCCAAGAAAGATCATCCCTCCAAAATACCTTTTATGTCGGCTTAACTTGTTTTCCATATCCTAGTGCTTCTCAGCTAATGAAACCTAGGATATGTTTGGATGCAAAGTGTCTTTTTGGTGTTGCTTGCCTAAGCAACTTACTGAAATGTTGCCTTCTTTAAAACAAACTTTCAAGCTTTTTGGCATCAACTTCACAGGCAAACCAGCTTTCCTTACATTCTTTTTTATTTATTTATTTCTTCACTTATTGATGAAATCCAGTGATGAAGGTTTAAATAGCAATTAGCTCAATTAAATTAATTCAGGTTTTAAGTACTATGTTCAACTACTCACGACACTGATGTGGGAAGCTTCATTTTGTGTTACTCTGTCTCTCTCTACAACTAATTTCTCTTATTTCCTAATGGAATGAAATTCTTTTTTTAAATGTGTGAGTTAGTGTTGTGGCTTACATCTTTTGCACTAACCCAATAAATATCTCCTTTACTTATGTCTGTCTTTTATTTTTCCCTGTTAACTGTTGTCATTGTATAAAGTTTCAAAAGGGGAATAATGCAGTTTTCATCTATTTTGCATGAAATAGCAGCTTTTTTTCTGTATTTAAGTATGTCTTCAATGGTTGGAAGTTAGTATTTATACAGCTACACATCTTTTTGTAATTTTTTTTTCCCAGTGATGCTGTGAAAGTCAACTAATGTTCATAATTTTACAGTCTGAATATCTTCAATCTGTAACAATGCATTTCAAATTAATTATTTAAAAACCTTTAAATGCTTCTTCCTGTTAAAGCTATACTTACTTCACTATAATAAGGGGGCTTTTTTTCCTGTCAGGGTGCAGATGTTGTTCGACTATGGAATCTACATCAGACATTACTTTGTTTTGATTATGATTTGGAGGAGAGTAATGAGGTCAAGGACCTGTTGCTTCAGTGTTTTATGAGTGTAAAACACATCAAAAAAGAAGAGGTAAGTAAACTTTCATCTTACTGTGATTTTTATGTATGTGGGCTTTGGTTACATCGAATGGTTTTGCATTAAGCCTTTTCTTACAGTACAGTAGGTAGCAATACAAGACAAATCAGCTCTGACTCCAAGCTATGAATGACTGATATGTCTGTTTCATTTGGAAATCCCTTATTCCTATTTCTGACATAAATATAAAAGGATATGTTTAAGTCATCACTCATGTTCTTGTATCCTGAGGTGATAAGAACCAAGTGCTTTGCTTCCAGTGTGTGTCCCTCAATACTTAAAACCGTTCCCTGGTTTAATTTCTTTATTGCCGTTCTTTTATTGGAGATGAGATAGATAATTTTAGCAAAATAGTTACTCTTCTAAGTGATTCTATTTAGAAGGTTGCATTGCCAGAGTCTGTTTTAAAAGCAAAATGAGAATTATTTTGACTGTCTGTATTTCTCTCAGTGGAGGTTTACTGTAATGTAGCTTTTAGTGTGCATCAAGATACTAATATCTCTGACAGGTATATTTCAGAGAACACCTTTTTAAAATTATTGATGTCTGTTTATTAGCCTAAACCTCTTTACAAAGAGCTACAACGGCTGACAGTGCACCTGACAGGTCCATAGGCTGTTGCCAGATTCAGTTCTGGTCACAACCTGCTTATGAGATTATGGTAGTGGGTGGAACTTGGTAGGGTATCTCCCTTTTCAGAGCTTCCAGGACCTGAAAGAGCTACAGTCTCTTTATCCTCAAGCCTGATAAGCTCTTGCATATAATCAAGGATGCTTCAGCCATTCTCAGACTTTTTGTTAATTTTAATCTGTAGCTGTTTAGGAATATTCTAGGTTAGAGTTTGAGGGTTGTTTATTTTTCCCTAAAACGTTTTAATATGAGAGGGAGAGGAAATAATAGTTGTTCCTCCTAATTCTTTCTCCTAATTCTGATTATTCCTAAGTAAATTATGTTGGTGAGCATTTATGTTAAAATTACAGAGTTTGAGGTTGGACTCTTACACAAAGCAAAGTCAGCTAGAGCAGGTTGCTCAGGGCTGTGTCTAGCTGAGTTTTGAACATCTGCTCGATTGTTCAGTCACCCCTATAGTGAAAACAAAAAAAAAATGAGAAAAAATATTCCTTATATTTAAGGGGCGTTTCTTGTGTTTCAATTTGGTGACAGGACAAGAGAGTGGTCGCAGGCGCCATTGAGAAGAGTCTGTCACCATTGTTGTGACATGCCCTGTCAAGCGTTTATATACACTGATAAGATTCCCCTGTGCCTTTTTAGACTTAACAAGCCCAGCTCTTGCAGCCTTTCCTTGTATGAGAGATGCTCCAGTCCCTTAATAATTCTTGTGGCCCTTTTGCTGGACTTGCTCCATGGTTTTTTTGTCCATGTTTTTACTAGGGATCTCAGCACCAAACTCAAAGGTCCAGATGTGCCTCACCAGTGCTGAGCAGTGGGAAAGGATCACCTCCCACCTCCTTTGACCTGATGAGGGAGTTTAATTTTAGTGACAGCCCACTTTATGTGTGTTCTCTAGTTTCCTTACCTGGCTCATTTTACTAATGGTAGATTTCTCGTAGCACCATGTCTGACACACCTCCAGGATCTCTGCTGAACCTTTTACTGAAGTTCTGTGTCTATTTCTAAAATGCCAGTAGTCATACCGAATAAATAAACATGAGGTACGGATTGCCTTGAAATGTAACTGAACTCCTATATACTGGGGATAATATTCCCTCTGGTGCCCACAGGCTTGTTTTACAGTTCCTGAGAAAAGTGTACCTAATTCTTTTCAGAGTACACTTCCCAGAGCATAGCTCTGTAGCAGCTTAAGACCCCATAAGTCCAGGTTGCAATGATCCTGTGTTGCCACAGGCTAGCATTCCTGTTTTCCTTTCCGTGGTATGAATGCTCAAGCAGCTGGGTCAGGGGTTGATTGAAGGAGGTAGCTGATCAGATTTTTCCTAGTAAGATTATTTTTCAGTCAGAATAGTTCATCAGGTTTTGGCCTGAACTGGTTCGTCGTATGTAAGGGTAAGAGGAAGTGGAGGGTCAGGAATGCAGATCCTGGTTCTAGATCAGATTAAACTGATAGAGAATTGCACATTTATGCCTCACTGCAAGATCAGGGAGTTCAGGTTTTCTGCCTTTCCAGACTGTGTTACTCAACCCAGAGTAATATTTTTCAGAGGCTTATTTTCAGGCTGCATTAACAGAGCAATCCTGAATTTTTATCTATGTGTGATTTATGACAATGTTCTTGTTCAGGTGAGGTTTCCAATCAAACAGCTGGAGAGCCCTGCAGAGCATGTTTTTTTATATGTTTCTATGTGGTTTAGAGGTAGCCTATTCTACTGTCTTCTTCCTTGTTAATCTTCTGTGTGTGTATACAACTGACAAAGTCACATACACTCTATTCACATGCACAGCAGTACAAGATTCTCAACACTGCTAATTCGTTAACTCCAGAGATGACAAGTTTGCCGTCTTATTTACATGTGACCAGTTTACCTCTCATGATACTGAGAATGTTGATAACAGTAACCATTTCAGATCCCTTGATCAGAAGCGGCAGATTAATTTACAGGCACTTACTCTAGTTTTCAGGATCAGGGTCAATCTGTTGAAATCTAAGGCAAAAAAAGAACTGGTTTAACTGCTGAAAGGTACTCTGTGACTTTTCTTCATAAGTCTTGCTCTTGGGATTGTAGAAGATGAGATAAGTTTGAGTTTGGCCTCATCTTTGCCTTGTTGAGGCAGGAGCTGTAAATCAAGACTCCCTTGACTTTTTGATTTGTCAGGGATGTTGATGGGAGAGTGCAACACTGGGGATCCAGTATACATATTATAAGACCAAAGCTGGAGATAAGTGACTTTTTCATTCAATGTTTTGCTGTTTTGGTAGAAGCAGCCCTTGTTGACTATAGGACGGGTTCTGTCAGACCTGCAGACAAGGGTCTTGACATTGTATTCAACCTTTAGGTCTTAATTTTTATGATCTTCTGAATTACTTCCTGACCTGAAAGCATTTAAGCTATCAGTTCCTCTAAAGGGCAATGTCTGCCTATATGCTTCCTTCATTCTACCCCTACTCTGTGATATTCTAGCTCAAAGTGTGTCTGGCATCATCAGCCTTGTTTTCTTGAAAAGAGGTTGTAGACAAGTGGGTGTTGGCCTCTTCTCCCAAGCGAATAATGACAGGACCAGAGAAGATGGTCTGAAGTCTTAACAGAAGAGATTAGATATTAAGAAGCATTACTTTTCTGAAAGAGTGGTCAGGCACTGGAACATCCTGCCCAGAGAGGTGGTTTAGTCACCTTTCCTGGAGGTATTTAAGGAATGTGTAGGTGTGGCACTTAAGGGCATGCTCTAATGGCTGAGACTGTAGGGGGTTTTGGTGTGTGTATGGTTGGACTTAGTGATCTCAGAGGTCCTTTCCAACCCTGATGATTCTCTATTTTGTCATAGGTCTGAACGTGACTGTTGGTTCACCTCTTGACAGAAGTGCCTTTGAACCTCTGCTAGTTGCTCAGTGCACCTTTTCAACTTCTGCCAATGTGCTCTTTACTATTGCATCTCCTTATTAATTTTTCTTATATATTTTTGACTAGAAAGTGACAGGTCCAACTATCTGACTCACCCTTATGTATGATCAGACCTTTCAAAGACTCGTAAGCTGGATGCCTTCACTTCATCTGTAGCATATGCCAGAGTAAGGCTGTCAGCATAGATGCTGTGTAAGGCTCTAATACCATGGGCAGATCTTGCTGTCCCCAGAAGAGCAAGGGCTTATTTCCTCCATTCACAGTTTTCCACTGCCTTTTCTTGCAAAAATTCTGTTGTCCACCAAATTTGGCATCAGCATTTCTAACTTGTTAATATGGAAGAAAACTAATTCAGGAAAAAAAAACTGAACAGCATTTTTTCTGTTTTCGTAAATTGAAGCAGCTCCAGGAGGTTTGCAATATTGCCTTTCACGAGGCAATAGGAAAGGAACTGTCTTTCCTAATCAGGGCATTTATTTTCCTCGGTGGCCCGGCTGTTCTCTGTAGCTTTGTCCAAAAAATGTTTCCACATCCAATGCTGGCAGTTGTCATGCTGTTTTATTTGTAACTTCACCATCATTACAGTGTCATCCTGGAATGACATTGCACTTGGTAGACCTCTGATGATGTGGTCCTTGATGAGGGTCCTGAGTTGCACAGTCCCCTGTCATTATGGGATACTACTTGAAGTCACACCAAAACAGAATGGGCATTGAAAAAAATGCAGGCAGATCTGTAATCCACATCTTTGGTTTGCTTTTTCTTTTCAGTGTAAATAACAGTAATGCTTGAAATTTGTTTGAAAATTAAAAGTCTTACTTTTTTATTCCTGCAACAATCCCATCTATGCTTTTAAAATTAAAGGTGTCATTTCTTTTGATCTTCAAGCTCTGTATTTACTGATTTGTTTTGAGGTGGCTTTTAAATTGGGTATTCCTCTGGGGTTTGACTTCCCTTTTTTTTTTTCTTCTTTTTTTCTTTTTTCCCCCTCTTTTCTCCTCCCAACAGGGAAGAAGATTCTTGAGCTTTTTGTTCAGCTGGAATGTAAACTTCATTAAAATGATACATGGAACTGTTAAAAACCAATTACAATATTTTCCAAGGTATGTATCACAGTTAGAGTTCTTAATGATCGTTAAGAGGTTGACTAAAATCCTGTTTGTCTCAAACTCCAAAATCCCTAGTATATTGATAAAATTTATCAAAATCCAGAGACCTTCACATCTGCTGAATATAAGTACTACATTGTTTTAGCTACTTCATTTAATAGTTGCTCTGCACGTGCCGATGTGTACAATTAGAGGTGTAGTAGAGGGCTTATGTAGCTTCAGCTAAAGCAAATGACTTTCATATAAACTGTGACACATTATTGCAGTGTTTGTGTGAGAATTGCAGGTCCTTTTCTGCTTCTGTAAGGTGTTTTTATTTTTCCCTATGAGGAACCTCCAGTTTAATTTGGTAAGATTCTATATAGAGACATTCTAATAAGAAGCAACTTTCAGGATCATTGTCCGAGAACTTGACTGATGGATGAAAAACCTGGATTTTTTTCTTCCCCTTTGATTATACAATGAAATATTACAGAATTAGTTCTTCATAGTAAAATCAGAGGCCTCCTAATGCTTTCAGTTAGAATAATGTGAACCTGTACATCTTTATGAAGAATGCAAGGCATTTATTGTGAGATAAATGGTAAAATATCTGTGCTAATGTTTTGACTTTTCCACCATAAGAGGTATTTCCTGTGGTTTTTTTAATAGTGCTTTAGTTCGTTAATTAACAATTAACTTCATTTTTCTGTAGTTATCAGTGCAAACTTTCAAGATAATTTCTTCTACAAATAATGTTGATGCACAGAATCAAGAATAATGTTTGTACTTATCAAAAACTTCATGTTGTTACCTTTATGAATTGTCCATAGATATGGTTAGGATGCTTGCTTCAAAGTCTTTCCTCTGTGTTAACAGATCCTTGATGGAATACATTTCAGAAGTTTACTTCAGGGCCTGGAAGAAGGTGTCGGGAGAATTCTTAGAGGTAATACTATGCTTGAAAATTCATTTGGATAGTTTTGAATTTCAGAGTGGAGACTTTTCAACCTCAGAAAAATTTCTAAGCAAGCCATGAGGAATTATTTCTCTAAGAAAAGGGCTTCTTCAGCATTGTCAAGAAATAACAGCATGTCACGTTTTGAATAATTGCCCACTGTGATCAACTTGGTTGCATTTAAACACCTTTAATTGTAGTGCTGATATATTGGTTCATACAACTATGCATACATAGAATTTGTTTTTCATAAACACATCAGCTATCTGAGTTCCTGAAGCTTTTTTACAGTATGTGCAAGTCTATTTGATAGGTTAAATCCTTATCTAGTTTTTGTGGATTTCCATTAGGACCAAAAGCATAATTATAGCATCACAACAATGCTACAGCAAATTTTAGATACCACATAATTCTTATTTACCATGTGGAGGTGCTTTTGAATTTCAAACCTGGTTCTAAGAATCAGATTAATTGTATATTCTGAAATTTTGACAATAAGCAGAGGCTCCTAATGGGGAGGAATTTGGACCATGCAGAAGACAAGTTAAAAATAATATCAAAGTCTATTTTCAGTTGTTTGTTTTAGAGAAAAATATAAGTTGCTGCACAGGCTACGGTACTTACTGTTTATTGTGTGTTAACAGTAGCATGTATGTGATTTTACTGTAGATACTTGAACATAACTGCATTCAGGATTTCATGCATCATGGAATTCATCTACCCAAAAGTTCTCCTGTGCATGCTAAAGTTAGAGAGGTAAGTTCCTGTAAACCATGACATGAGCTACTATGAAGTGGAAAATTTCTGTTTCATACCAAAACAGTATAGCAGGTCTGGCTGGAATGGAATTACTTTTCTTCACAGCAGCTCACATGGTGCTGTGTTTTGGATTTGCTGGCTTAAACTGTCTTAATAACAGACCAGTGTTTGGGCTGTTGCAGAGCAGTGTTCGCGTGGTATCAAGGCTTTCTCTTCCCCACTCTGTTTCCCGGGTGAGAAGGCTGGGAATGAGCACCAGGCTGGGAGGGGACCCAGCTGAGACCATTGACTCAAACTGACCAAAGGGATATTACATGCCATATAACATCAGGCTTGGCAATAAAAACTGAGGGAAAGTAGATTTTGAGGAGGTGGACATTGCTTGGAGGCTGACTGGGCACTGGACTTATGGGAGGTGATAGCTGCATTTCATCACTTTTCGGGGGGGTATTTTGTCTTCTTTCCTTTGCTGCTTAAACTGTCTTTGTCTTGCTCCACGAGTTTTGCTTTTCTCTTCCCCTGCCCCACTAGGAGAGGAGTGAGCGAGTGACTGTGTGGTGCTTGGAACCGACCCACCACCAATACTTACTGAAGAAGACGCATATTCTGAGAAACAATTTTAAACAAATTTTAGGAGGAACATGCTTATAGTTTTGCACCAGATCTGTCTTCAGCGCTCAAAAGCGAAAATATAAGGGAATTTTTCAGGGCATCAGAAATAGGTTTTGCTGTCTGTTGTCTAAGTTTTTCTTTACCTAGGGAACTGACCTTTCCATAGCTGATCACTGGGATGAAAAGTTATAAGCTCCTTGAGGCAAATTTAGTAGATGCGTCTGAAACTAAATTTGTTTTTTTCTTTTTGATATATATGAGGGTTTTGTATATATATTTATAGCAACAAGCCTTGATACAGTTACAGATTCTTATTGTCTATCTGTGGTTTTTATTCATGACCAAAACATTTGAAGCAGAGTGAGAACTACAGAAAGCTTTTCAAGACAAGGCATTTGAATTCGATCTATGCCCTTTCACCTCCCATTATTTCCTCTAAATATATGGAAGGTAGAGTATGTAGTATGTGCAATATACAGCTTGATATGCCAATATACAATCCTGTATTGTTTTTGTAATTTGGTTTTGTTTCATTTTGGTTTTAATCAAAAATAAATAGAGTCTCATATCTATAGTGGATTCCCTTTTCCTCTGATTCTTGATTGATGGAGTGGGTTTGACAGGGCATTTCATGTTTTTCAGATTCAGAAGCTTGCGATCTTGAAAGAGGGCAGTGATGTAAATAAAACTGTCTTTGAGTTGTGAGAGAAGTGGGTCTTGAAATAAATTTGAATGATGCACTCTTTCTCAGTATGAAAGAATTTGATTTAAAATGGGTCCTTTAGAATCAAGAAGTTCGTGTAGCAATTAGGAGAGTAACTAACCACAGTCATTCACCTGAGCAGAGTTTGGGCTATTTTATTGAAAGGGTAGGGGCAGGGCAGGGCAGGGAGGAAGCAACAGGTACAGTTTGCCTTCTGAATTCAAAGTTCTGATTATAAAATCGATGTTCATTTTGCAAGTATGTGATACTCACTGTACTAATGAACGCTATTACAAAACAGTACTGATTTGCCATTAATCCTGGGTTAGATCCATTGTTCTCACTTATAAATAAGAGCTACATAGTCTCTTAGAAATTGTACCATGTCTTTACTTCAGTGTATTTCAAAACCAGAGAGAAAGGGATTCTTCCATGATAGTGTTGTTTCTATAGATGCTATTCACAGGCTTCCCTGTTTAGCTGCAGCTGTGAATATCTGAGGACATTGACCACTAGAGGGTCAACTTCTTTCCCAACTGCCCACTGTGGTAGATGGAGGAATTACATTATTACATTATGTCATTTCTTATATTCTGCTCGTCTTCTGCTTTCCCTTTTTGACTGCTTAATTCAGATAAAAAAAAAGAAGGGGCTTTATCTACCTAAGCACAGTTCTAAGTCACAAGGAGTGCTCATACTTGCTTTTCATCAATGCGTAAAAAATGTATTATGTTTGTAGATTTGTGTTTGGATAATCCTGGCTGCCAAATAATGTTCCTTTGTTCATAACAAATAAATGGCTTATTTATCTGTAGTTGGGAATTACACAGTTTCAAATTATTTCTGCCAGTTACTTTAATAACAGAGTTTTTTATTGTAAGAAAAAATGAGGGGTTGATATGAAACTGACTCTAGCCATGATTTTATTTCTCAGTTGTACATATTTATATAGACTTACTGAATCTATAGAGTTATAAAATGTGGTATTTATTAGATCTGTCTTTTTTAAATGATTTTTGAGGCCTTTTAATAAAATATAGGGTCAATTAATATTGTGCAGATTTATCATTCTCCATAATATGGAAAACTCTAAACTCTTTGGTCTTATATAAATGATGAAATCAGACAACTCCTTGAATGTAGAAAGTACTGTTGAAATTGTTTTATGGGATTGGTTTGTTTTTCTTAGATGGTGAGTTATTTTCATAAACAAAGTAAAGTTCGTCAAGGAGTTGAAGAAATGCTCTATAGATTGTATCGACCTATCCTTTGGAGAGCACTGAAGGTAATTATCCTTTTCAGAAAACAGCACTGTCTTTCTCCAACTACTGAATTTTGGGTCTCTCCTGTATGTTCTGGTTTTAGTAATTGCTTTTGGCTATAGGAAAAAATATTAGTGTGTTGAACATCTTAACTGTAGCAGAATAAAATTGCAAGTTGTAATTAGACATAGTTTACACAACAATATTCTAATTTGTTAATGTAATTTACTTCTATAATTCAGTTTTGTTTACAGGTACACACAGTGCTTTCCAGAATTGCAGTAGACAGTGGGACTAATACGAAGTTTGTTATTCTTATCTTCTCAGCTTGGGGATTTTGTGTAACCTTGTATTCTGTTTTCCAAGATCTTTATAGAATGGTCAGTGCTTCATTGATTCTGAAAGCCAGAAATGTTCAGAGAATGATTTAGTCTCACCTTCCGATTAATTAGAGCCTTAGAATATAGCTCAGTTAATTTATTAGAGTATTATTCTAGTTAGACTGTATGTACAGCCATTCATGCTGTGGATGTGCTTTTTAATCAGACATTCAGAATGAAACGTCTGACTTCTAGTACGAGTACAATCAGTGTGTGTGTCTTCCTGTGGGTTGCACGCACAGGCTAAGGGGTACCTGCTGCAGTTTCCCTACTTAGTTACACTTTCTGGTTAAGATGAACCGAGCTTCCTTCTTTGTGAACAGCCTGTATTTCATCTGAGGTGATGAAATGCCTTCATCGAGAGCATACACATCCCGTTCCTCACAGCCAGATTGAGTGCTGTTAAACATTGACTTAAGTTTCATTTACTGATTGGTTCTATAGCATCTTCTCCAGCCCTGAGATAAGTATTTAAAAAAATCTTACAGTTGAAAATATTTAAAAACAATTATGTTTAAAATTAACTTTATGAGTTACAGGAAAGAGTAGTGTGCTATTTGTTTCCAATAGAATGGGATGGTAGAAGTTGGAAGATGGACAGACTCATCGCTGCACCAGTATCTTGGTTGGCCTTAAATTTAAGGTTGGATCTCATCCCTTTAGAATTAATATAAACAAAAATGCTTCTGGATGAAACACATGTTCTCACTGCAAGAGAACAGAAGTTACAAAGCATGGCTTGATTTAATTTCTTTCTGTCTCTAAAAAGAAGAGGGTTTTTAATTGATTTTTCATAGTCTAGCAAAATTCCTGACTGGTAAATCAGAAACAATTCTGGAGTGATGAGCAAACAGGATATTTCATCTTTAAGGGAGTTGCTATCTGTAAACGGAAGCTAGTAGTATACTCTCCAAAGCCCAGGACTTAATTCAAATATGAGATTAGAGTGCTTTGGATGAACATTCTGTCAAAGCTTATTAAATCTGCATAGATCTGTATGAAGAAATGTGACAGAAAGGTATGGATTGAGGAAAAAAGGTTAATTATTGATTTGCAGGAAGGCAGGGAGAAATTCCTGATTCCAGAAGTGGTTCAAATTTTTAACAGCTGCACATCACTAATAGTTCCATTGCTGAAACAAATCTGAATTTTAGGAAAGTTTTTTTGGGGTGATTTTTTGTTGGTTTGGTTGTGGTTTGGTTTTTTTTTGGTTTGTTTTGTTTTTGACGGCTTCTACGTATATAGTTATGCACTTTCAACTTTGACTTTACCAGGCATATCAAATCGGTCATGGAGAACTTGTTTTAATACAGTAAAATAGTCCAACTGTTGTGAGTATAGATTTCAGAATGGTATAGGGAGGATTGTGTAAAATTGAATGAATCACATAATGATTCATTGCAAAGATTGATTCGGAATTCCAAGTGATTCAGTGCCATCTTTGCGATTGGTAAAAGGAAAGACAGGACTGAATGTCAAAATCTGGCACTTCATTTTTGCATAGGACCCTGCCTTGCTGTATGACTTCTCTATTGTGAAGTTTTCTTTTTCATATAGTACTCCTGAAGTATTTGTCATTTTTAAGATGACTGTTGCTGTCATTCCGAATCACCAGTAGTTTAAGACACAGAACTAAGAAGGGAAGATTATAATTGTCCTTCCCGGTGTGGATTCCGCGCCAAAGCTTGAAATGTCGGTATAATTTTAAATAACTAATTTGATGCTCCTATTTTAACCAGTGAACAAATCCCTAATTTAATATAGTGAAGACAAATCCTTTTCTGGAACAGTGGTTATAAAGCAGAAGGGAACTCTGATAAGGGATTCTTTACTCCTCTTTGCAGAAAGGAAAAATATCTCGGTTATAAGAATTCAAAGGATTTCAGAACTATTCTTGTTGCAACTACTTCATTTCATCTCTGAAATCTTTAAACCAAGAATGCACAGTAGTAATGCATAATTCTTTGTTTCTTCTTAAATTGCCTGTTTTGCAAATACTTAAATTGCACAAGCTTCCCTTGTAGCTTTTAACTACACATTTCATAAGCCTTTATGCAACTTTAAGTTTTTATAATGTAAGCCCTTATGTAACTTCATCATTTTTCATTACTTCATTCTGAAAAGTAAGTCTCTAGCAAACATAGCAGAGAATTTTATGCAGTGATTGGTTATTAGTATAAGAAGTTACATAAATATAGAAATACAGATATTTATTGTGAGATAAGTAGTGATTAGGCTATTTCTTATCAAGCTCAAAAAGTCAAGAACCACTCCTTCAGGAATTCAAGCTCTTAAAGGAAGTGATTCCTTTAAAGTACTGTGTGTATTTGGGTGTTTTTGTCATTCCACGTTTTTAAACTAACTTCTACTGGGGAAAAAGAGTGTTTTAAATAATTGGAAATTAATTTCAGGACCTGTTACACCAGATGAAAGTTAAAAGAAAGTTCTGGAAATTAACTGAACAAAAAGATTAAAACACTGTTTAAAAACTTTCTGAAATTTCCTCAGAATAGTACAAGCATAAAGGTAAAGAAACATTAGTCGTTTAAATAACTGCAGGCTCCTCTGCATGGAAAAGCCAGTGTGGAATAAAATAGAATATGAATTTAAAGTCCTGGGATCTACCTCTATGAAGACATTTACTCTTTTATGAGCGTGAATATGCAAATACATTTGGGATAACTTCCAATTATTTAAGGCAGGAATTTAAACTGGGTACTCAGTTCAGAATTAAAGTGAGCTTAATGGAATTCAGAGAAATGCACTTAGGAAGTTCATGAAAATTAACTTCCTGGAATGGCTGTGGTAGACAAGGTCTAGGTTATTGCACGAAAACATACTTGAATTAATTTTCACATGAAATATTAATGCAGAAGAGGTATTTCACCCCGAATTCACATATTAGCTTGTTATGCATTACTTCTTCAGTGTAGACAAGATCAAAGTTAAAGGATTCTGTACAGCTTTATAAGATTGAATGAAGAATTATAAATGTTGAAACTGTATTATCCATGATAAATGAAGTGAAACCCAAGTCCCTAAACAAAGAATGTATATATGGGCTTTATTTGCCTTCGTAGTATTAAATTTAGAATTGCTATTCATTTTATTGGCTCAAAGAATTTGGAATTATTTAGTTCTTCCCAGAACTGTGACCCACCAATATGAAGATCAGTCCAGAAGGGAAATAGAAAATAAATTGTAAATGAAGTAGTTGTTGCTTATTTCTTCTGTGTGTTTCTGGTTTTGTTTGCCATTAGTATACTTAGTTCGAAATACTGCATGGTTATCCTTCTTTTTCTGTTTCCTGCCTTTGATCTGAATGTCTCTTTTGAGAAGGGAGGGGAAAAAATGGATGGATAGAATAGTCAGAAGGTTCCCTGAATTGTCTCTGATCTTGCTTTTAAAATTAAGCCTACTTTGCTTGATTTATTAGACTGTGCATACGTAGTCTTGTATATATACACATATTTGTTTTAACTTGGACTCAAAATCCGAGAATTCTTTCTTCCAAGGGAAATGAGCAGGGGGTCTTATCGTTGCACTGCTGTCTTTGAGAAATAAAATGTAGTCTGATGGTTAGATTCAGGTTTTTCTTTGTATCATTGTCTGCTCTCCTTTTCTATGCTTTAAGAGTCCACAGGGCTGATTATTTTTCACTGAGTGTCTAAATGTAGAATTTTAAATTTTTCTTTACATTTGGGGTTCTACAAGGAGCAAAATGAATAGTGTAACACATTGAAAACTATGACAAGTAGAAGAATGTCTGAGGGTTATGAGGCTTGCCTTAGGTGCTTTTTGATGAGCTGCCTGGAGATCAGAACGTGCTCCTATTCCTTACGTGCATAGATGCAGAACCGAATATACTCATGCTGGATATGTTACTCTCCAGGCTTGCTGGTACTTAGTTTCTAAATACTGTTTTCTTGAAGAAGTAAGCTTGAGCTTTTTAATTAAATCGCCTGTCTCTTGATAGGCAATTTAATTAATTACATCTGCTTGAATTCAGGATTCTTGTATTCTGAAGAGGAGCTCTGAGGTGACCAAGAGAAAACCAATCATTTTTAATTTATTCGGCATTACAGAGAGCAAAAGGGCTCTGACTGTGTCTCTTCAGGGTCATTGGAGTTGATATGCCTTGAAAGACAATTGCACTAATAACTGAGATTTTATTGAATGGGCAGAAATGTAAAAAAAAAAATAAAAATCATATTTTACTGTAAGTTCTTCCATACTTATTAAAAAGCAACATTTAAAGATTCATCTCTACTATCTACTTAATTACAAATACTAACTCGCTAGAAGTGTTTGGAGAGCAGTATTTGACAGGATATGCCTTTTGATATTAAAAGTTGGTACTTTACATAAAAAATACTTTTTTCCTTCATTGTAACAGGCCAGAAACTCAGAAGTTCGATCAAATGCAGCGTTTTTGTTTGTTGATGCTTTTCCTATTCGTGATCCCAGTTTTAACGCTGAAGAGATGGACAATGAAATTCAGAAACAGTTTGAAGAACTTTTTGTAAGTTTTAATGAAAATAAAATGTTAAAAATGAAAATTTCATGAAAACTAACTCAAAAATAATCAGCTGATGCAGTTAAAATTCATGAAATTTCAGGATAGTATTCACAGGGAAATAGAGGCTTGTGATGCAGAAAATGCAAAAATGATGTTTTAAATTCCTGTAGTATATTGACAGCAAATGACCTACACCATTTTCAGCTCTGCAAGTGTTTGGGATTGTTATTCATTAATCTGTGAATGAGAGATGCTTTTGAAAGACTAGATGCATTAGTCGTGGATCTTGATCCTTACTTAACCTAGTATTGATGACGAGAGTTTTACGTTTAATACGTAAGCAATCAGTGGAAGCTGAGCACTATATTACTAAATATTTTGAAATTAAGTATAAGGGAGATAACCTAAAGAATTCTTCACTGGTCTGTATGGGTGAGAATGGACATAGTATTTTCTTTAAGAAAATATTTGGAAAATCCTAAGTGTGGTCTTTAAAACTGTAAACATCAGATAATTGAATTAGTTCCAAAGTTTTTATATTGCTGCAAAGGAGCAGTGGCCAGTGTAAGCTCATATATAAATAGAAGTCAAATGGAAGTCTAAATATTCTTAATCTTGCATCTGTGATTTAACTTAATGTGAGCTCTTTCTTAAAAAACTATTTCAAAGGTACATTTTAAAAAAATCTGTCAGTATTTGTCTTAATTTTGCTTCTGTTTTAAATTTCTGAGTTTGCTTCATAATAAAGTGCCTTGAGAGAATGTTAATATGACATTTCTTTCATAGTATGACAATTTGCATAATGATGAAAAGGTAATGACTGCTATTTGTTTATGATAGGTTGATGTCAAACAGCAGTAGAATCACAGAATTGCATACACTCACAGTATTATCCTGGTGTTTATTTTAGAATCTCTTAGAAGATCCTCATCCAGTTGTCCGCTCTACAGGAATACTCGGAGTTACTCAGATAACATCCAGATACTGGGAGATGATTCCTCCAGCAATTCTTGCTGATCTTTTAAAAAAACTGACTGAAGAGCTGGCGTGTGATATAACATCTGCTGATGTTCGATGCTCTGTTTTTAAAGTAAATTCTTTTTTCTAAATTTAAAATCATGATTGTCATTTTTATGTTTTACTTGCTGCACAAGTTTCTAGGACAGGCCGGTTAAGTCAAGGAAATTACTTGTTCTGCAAAATGACCTGTGCAATAAAATTCCTAATACATGCAAGTGTTGTACACGCTTTATAAAAGTCATACATTTGGGATGAACAAAGGCCTTCTAAAATAGGGATTGCTTGGCTTTGTGACTCTCAACTGCTTTGCATTTCTAGTCTTACATCCATTGTTTGGATGTGATAATTTCGTTATTTTAGCAATTATAAGTTATCCTTAGACTTGAAAAGATATGCAGGCAGGTTCCAGTATGTTTCTGTGTCAATGATTTTAATTAATCTCTAGACATGCACAATCATGTTATGATTTTGTACCTTGCTTGGTGTTTCTGAGATTTGGATGAATATATTTACAAACTGTTTTTCTGGAAATGCTGCCCTCCCGTGAATTGTTCAGTACTTTAGAAATAGTTCATCTACATCTTTGTGACATCTGGTAAATAAGTAACAGCTTAGAGTGAAAAATGAACTCCCTAAACAGTATTTTCACTTTAAAATGTAGTGCGTGTCAATTCAGACTTAATTTGGAGCTATCTTCATGTCAATCCTCACTTACTCCACTACAGTTACCTTGGAGGGGGGGTCTATACTGGATAAGCAGAAAGTGTTGATTTAGATATAACTTGGCAAAAAACAGATGTATTTTTAATATGAAATCAGTGGAGTTTGGGGGAGCTGGTATGGCTACAACAAAAAAGAGACTTGAGACTGTGTCTGTGGGTAGAAGGCAAGACTGTGGCCTCAGTGTAGATCTGAAGCTGCTTCATCTGAAATGAGTTCAGTGAACACAGTTCACTGGAAATAGCAAATAACTTAATGTTTACTAAAGAATGTTACAGGAACAATCTGCATGCACAGTGTCTGTCCCTACTGAGTTTAACTTTAGAAGCGTCCTACTCCAGTTCAACGACTTTTAGCTTCATCTTTTTGCAAATCTACTCTTTAAATTTCTTTTCTTTAACATCATCTTTTTTTTCTTACAGTGCATACCATTACTTTTGGACAACAGACTAAGTCACCCCTTACTAGAACAGCTCCTGCCAGCAGTCAGACACAGTCTTCATGACAAATCAGAGAAAGTGCGAGTGGCTTTTGTTGATATGCTGCTGAAAGTTAAGGCTACCAAGGCTGCTAAGGTAGGATAACTGACACTTGAGACCTAACAAGGAGGTAAAATCAAGGCATTTATTTAAAGAAAAAAAAATGTACCTTTCGAGTCTACTTCAGTATTTCTAAAAGGAAAAGAATATGTATTTAAAAGTTAAGAAGACTCTTAAGACTCTTAGCCTCAGTTTTTCTCCTCCTCATATATTTAAGCATATAGCTGAGTTTATTTCCAAGACCTGTGGATTCTGTTGCTGTTAGTCACAGTCTTCTCTGCCCCTGGTTTTTGACTGGTTTGTGGTGATTAGTAGGTCCAGTGCCTGCTTTTTTTTCCCGTGGCAGCTGGCATCCCAAGCACTCAGCAGTCCGCCTTCTCAGCATGTTCCTGTCTTCCCTGCCCTCTTCTGGCCATGCCAGGGCGGAGCAGTCAGTCCCATCACACTTCCTTCCTGCGAACGAGCTCAAGGCAGGACCTTCTAAACCCTTAATGCCTTTAATGAATTGTGGGTTTAGATCTGTTTTCCTATTTTTATAACTTCTGTTTGTCTTCTGTAGGCAAGTCCTTCGGGACTTTGGTATCTTCTCATAGTGATTTTGAATGAACTTTGTGTTCTGCTGTGGACTCTTAGGTAGGATGATACTCTCCAGCCTTAGGGACTGTAGCATCTTTGAGCTCTTTCTCCCCTCTCTGCTGTTAATGGCTTCCTAATTTCAATTTCATGTTATTTTAATCATTTTTTGTCTCTTGCTAAGCGTGCTTATCATGTGCTAGGCACATACATACCTCTGACTTCATATAGTGTATCCCTGTTGTTTAGGAAAGAATTAAATTCCTTTGTCAGATTTTTAAGGATTCAGTGCTCAAGGAAAACATCTGTCCTTACCATGGGAATCACTTACTTGTCAAATGTGTGCGTTTCAGTTTTGATGACAGGACCCCAAAGGCATAGTGAGGTTAGACAAAGTACAAAAAACGATACTGAAAACTATCTTATAAATTCCCCAAAGTGTGCTCAGAAGACAAGATAACTGAGAGGTGATTTTGGAATTGAGGGCTTTTGGCTTCTTGCACACAAGTTCAGGAATAGGAGTACAATAATGCAACAACAAGTTTGATACTTCCACACTACATATGTTGGTACATTGATTAGGCAAGTCCACAGAAAATGTGAAATGGAGACAAACACTGCAAGTACAAGGTATTACTGTTCAGACTGTCAGCACAAAAAGTTTGCAACAGGGTCCTAAGAGCATTTGCAGATCTCAGATTACAGTGTACAACTGTACCTTTACTTAGTTGTGGTTCTGGTTGTTGGGATTATTGGAGATAACTGGAGGAGGCAGTTCAGAGTTACACATAAATAGTAGTACTCTAAATTATGGGTTTTTTCCTGAAGTTTCTGCGTCAGTGCGTTCTAAAGCTAGTTTTTGAGGTGAATCTGAGGTAGAATGGCAAAAGCATCACTGTGACAGTGGACCTCATAGTGATGGTGCCTCTGTGTTAGGAGGTACATCACTTTGTTCACAAACAGATCACAGAACGTGGCATATAATAACAAATAATTATATTTAGTGGTGATATCCTTGTAGAGTAAATAATTCTTCCCTAAACCTGTGGAATTGCATTAGCATTGCAGGCATATTGAGCTGGAATTGCTTGAGCCAGAATATACCAGTCTGTCAGATACCAGGAGCTTTAGGGGTGCGTCAGAACAGTGAAGCAGGGTTGTTGCAGCAGTATGTGACCTCAAGTAAATGCTGGTATTTTGGTAAAAGTTAAAAAGTACTTGTGCTTGTCTGGTAAATGTTATTTATATTTGTTGAGACTTTTGATGTAGACAACATTTAAGAAGGTAATTGGTTTTTTTTCCTTTTTTTTTTTTTAAATATTTTTTAACTCCTTTAATACATTTTTTCTCTCCTTAAAAAGTTCTGGAAAATCTGTCCCATGGAGCATCTTCTGGCTCGTCTTGAAGTTGATTCACGGCCTGTGTCACGCCGCATTGTAAATCTCTTATTCAACTCTTTCTTTCCCACTAACCATCCTGAGGATGTGTGGTGTGAGCGCTGTGTTACTCTCATCCAGATGAATTCAGCGGCAGCGAGGAAGTTTTATCGATATGCTTATGAATATACTGCCCCCACCAACATAGGTAAAGTACAAATCCCATGAGTCTTTGGAAACGCTAATATCAGACCGTGATAACTACTTGCTAAATTTTTTCTCTCACAGTGGTATGTTGTTGCTAGATCTTTAGGGTTTAGTATAATAGTACTTTGTAGTTTTTTTGAATTCTTGACACCAGCAATGGACTCTGGTGACAACAGTCAAATGTTTTCAATAAACAGACCAAAGCTTTTTGTTTCCACTCTTAGGTGCAGTATTGATCTAATATCTAAGTCAATATTTATTGATCATGTGGAAATATTGAAATAGAATACCCCGGTGTCTCAAATGATTTGATATCTTTATGTGGAAGATTCTATAGAAGGTGAAAAATACTTATTTTTGATTATATGAAATTCGTGGATCAGTAGATTTTTGAATCAAAAATCTGAAACAAAATCTGAAAAGCTCTCCTTCCTGTTCAAAGTTTCAAAAGCTTTTAGTGAAAAGGATACGTGCTGGACAGAGTATAACATTTTCTATAAAAGTGCTATTGAACCAAGTAAAATTTGGAAAATTTTGTTTCAGAGGAGTTCTGAAACTATAAAAACGAATTAGTCAGCATGGAGTGACTGACTTGGGTAAAATGCCCAAAGCATCTCCTCTTCACAGAGCATATCACCTTGGTAAGGTATTTTTGAAATAATTGTGCTAGTGGATTTTAGCTAGTCATACCTTCACCAGGGTGGACATAATCCTTTCCCTTTTATCTAGAGGTGAGCTTCTCGTTGAGGACTGCAATGGTTAGGGTACTACATCTTCTGTAAATCATTGGAATTGGCATTGGCAGGAATATATTATTCAATAGAGGTCATTAAATGAATAGCCATGCCAGATAAATGTAGGAGTTGTGGGAGCTTCCTCTGACCCCGATTTGATAAAGTGATAGCTGGGGTGGTTTTTTCAGTTAGACTTTTTTAAGAAATAAAATTATAGAACCTGGTGATAACGTTGCTATTTCTTCTCTGTACTTGAGGATATAAAGCATTTTCACAGTCTTCCCATTTCCTTTTACTAGGAAATTTGGTATCTTTTTTCCTAGTTATTTCTGGTTCTGTTGCCTGCTTTTCATGATGGCTTTCCAGCATTAAACTTACAAATATTTATTAGCAACATTCTTCAACAAATAGTAAATGTCTAATTTGTTCTTATTATATTTAAATGTAGCAAAATTGATGCTTACTATTCGGCGCTGCTTGAATGCCTGCATCCAGAAAGCAAGGAAAGAGAGTCTTCATGATAGTGATGATGATGATGATGGTGAAAGTGAAAAGGAGAACACAAGTGTAAGAAAATCCACCTTACGATAAGTCCTGTTAACTTTTTTTCTGAGGTGCTTAATTGGAGACATAGGCAGTTAATGGTGGGACAGAAATGGGAAGGAAAGCACTTGGGCATCTGTAGAATTAGAAGGGGAGAACTACCATCATGGGTGTTTTCATGCCCTGCAATAGCAGACATTTGGTGAAGGAGCTAGAATAAGATAGAAGAAACATGGAGCATATTTTAAATGAATACATCCCTAGTTCAAGTACTAATTATAAATTGGTGTGATTCTGCAATTAATTTATTAAAAAAAAAAGTTCCAAGGTGACTCAAGTTAGAAAAAGAATGAATTGTGGAGTTCACGTTCTACAACAAACTCAGTGCCTTTGCAAAATGACAGATTTTATTTCAGGGCTTTTTTTTTGTTTTTTTTTAAAAAAAAAGCTAATTTTAACCCAAATTTATATTTGAGAATGTAATAGGTAATATCATCCAAGTGTTTGTGTTTCAGGTGTTGAATAATGTGTTGTCAATAAACGATGTGGCCAGCATGGTGAGTTTATTGGAGATTATTGTAATTCTCTGGAGAAGTATTCAGAAAGCACTAGATCACAACGGAGAGGCCAAAGAGTACGCCGTCAGAAAATTTGCTGCTGTGCTTCCTGAATATTTTAAAGTATTTAAGGTAAAGAAAGCCTGGATTTTCCTCTAAGTGCTTAGTGGTTTTTTTCAGATGCTTTCATGTGTTCTGTGTTTTATCTGTTTTCATGGCATTAAGTATTCTTTCTGATTGTTGCTGTAAGCCATAAACAATAGCAAGTTTCTTGGAATTCCACAAATTGGGTAGAAGCTCTTCTCCAATTGCAGTATCCAACTGATGAATTGTTCTCTAGTCAGCTCAGAAATACTTGTGCAGTAAATTGCTCTCCTGGTAATGCTTTTGTAGGACTCCATTATTTTAAATGTTTTTGGAACTTTTGGAAATCAGTAACTGAAAATATACCATTGCAGAATAAATAATCAATGTAGATGAGAATCCACGTGTTTTTCCACCTGTTGTTCCGAAATCCCTTTACCACCACTGCTTCTTATTATGATCCAGCTGCTGGAACAAGCAGCTGAGGCTCCTTTTTCTCTTTCTTGTGTTTACTTTCTGCTAATTTGATTCTACTTTCTAATGATCTTTTGATGAACTTATACATTTTCTGGGGTTGATATAAAAATTAATTAAAATCAGTTATTTTCAGTCTCCTTGATGTCTTTAATTGTTCTAGTGCTATTCCTAAGGATGCTATCTTTTGATAGTGGATAGTAGTATCTGCTGCATACTGTAGTGCATCCAGGAGGATTATCTACTGGAAATTTTTTCTGTGTGTGTGGTTTTTATGCTGAAGTGCACTGAGTTATGCTGGCTGTTATACTAAACAACATTCAAGTTTGCTTTAGATAGCCAGGAAATGGAAAGCAGTTTATTGCTACACAATATTCTGCAGCACAGCTATACCAAATGCCCTCTCTACCCTGAAAGCATTTGGAAGTTGTCAGAGACGTTCCGTACATTTTTGGCAGAGGGTGTACCATCCCTCCTGAAAGGTTCTGGTGAGCAGAAAAGATAACCAGCTTTAGTGAGCAACCTCTTTGACTTTGATATTCTTACAGTGAGTAAGCAGCTTGAATCTAAAAAGACCTGTCATCAAAGGCTTAGTTCCTAAAAGACTACAGACTGAAGCAGCACGTCTCTTTCCCGCAAAGCTACAAATACGTTTTTAAATATACTTTAAAAAATCATCTTTAAAAGGTTTTAGCTCTCCAAATATCTAAGTAGGTAGTAATTTCATTTGAATGTATTCATGAAGGACACACAGAATACTATTTTTGAGGAGCCTTTCACATAGATTGTTTTCTATATAACCCGAATGAGACTGTGTCATGGTCTAAACCTTGTGCGCTGTAACAACTTGTAATGCATTTTGCATTCCTGTTGTTATGTAGCACCCTTTCCTTTACAGTCTTTTTTATAAATTTCTGATGGGTATGAATATTCATTTAAGGCACTAGCTACTTGAGAGGAGTTAGGTGGTGTCATGATTGTGCAATTAAATATTAGCCTTTAGTAGAGAAAACGTAAGCTAGAGCTGTTACTTCTTTTGCAATGGTTGTTAAGCTAATGGAGCAATAATTATTCATGGTAGTTGTTCTGACAGTTTGTCAGAAAGCTGAATGATAAGATAATTGATAATTGACCTCTGAGAATAGCAATCAAAAGTTTCAGATTGCAAGCCACATCTTGTTATGAGCTTCTTTCCATTCCACTTCTAGTGAAAAAGGGAAATCCTTAATTTGAGATAATTTAATTATACTTTACAGTACTTTTAGTTTTGTGTGCATCTGTATGTATCCATCATATAGGGCAATTTTTTTTTAATCCTAGGATGAACGTTGCGTGACTCCATTGGTTATTCTGGCATCCTTTATGCCCCCTGCTGCTGTTCCTACATTCAGGTAGTATTCTTAAATCCAAAATACGAATGACAAAAAGTCTCTCGTTGACTGTATTTGTTAATTTTTTACAAATTAACATATTAAATGTCCATTTGGATAAATTTATCCACTAACCAAATCCGAAAAGTTAGTAAAATCTGTGAGATGTAAATATGCCTTTGAGCCATTGGTGAATGTTTTCTGGTATTATACTCACTGATTTGCTTTGATTTAGTTCGGCACTGATGGATGTAAAGCTGATGCATCTCTTTTGTTTGTTTGTTTTCTTTTAAGCTGTGGTGTGATCTCCAGACTGAGAAATATTGACGATGGAGCTGACCAAAGCAAATATTCAACCCTGATAGACTGCATGTGTCGCTGGGGTCAAGTGGGACATATTTTGGAATTAGCCTGTGATTGGCTGTCTGACACACTAACCCCAAAAAAGGTGTGCATATGATATGTCAAAGAATTAAGGAACTGCTAGATTGCAGAAAGGCATCATGCTTTGGGGTTTTTTTATTAATGGAAGCAGCCGCTTTAATACAGTCTTATTTTGCTTTGAAATTAGTTGTAAAGTAAGATCCTAACAGTTTTGTACTGGTTTTGTGCTTTCTTCTCACTTAGAATATTAAAACAACTGAACGCCGAGTACGTATCCATGTAACACAGGAATCCAAGCCAGAATTAGCAATCGATTACGTTGAATATTTATTGACTCATTCTTTTAATCGTGGTTGTCTACTCTCTGTTCCTAAAAAGAAACTGAAGAAGCTTTTGAAAATTCTCAGTGCTGCAAAGGTAATACACTCTTTACCATAAAGAGTGCTTATAAAAGAGTGCTTAACATCACAGACTGCCTGAGTCAAAATAAAGGCCTGCAAGAAGAAATAAATAAGATTCAGGATGCCTTTTCCCCCTCTGTAAAAAGCTTTTCCTTTTGATTTGTCCTTCAAATAAATATTCTAAACTAGAAGTGTGTTAGTTTGGAGTTGTTTGTAGGTGGCAGATCTTACCCAGCTTGCCGGTTTTGGGGTGTTTCAAAATTTTTGTGCTCTAGTGTTGAGCATTTTTAGGGGACTTGGGTTTTGGAATGTACATGTAAGGAATAGTCTGAAAATCTAGTTGCAAAATGAGAGTAATTGAAAGCATGCCTGGTGGGTTTCTGGTTTGGGGTGGGGTTATTTTTTTCAGGGGTTTTTTTTTTTTGGTGGTTTGTTTTTTTGAAAGTCTTTTGTTTAGAGCTGCTAAGAAAAGACACGTTTGAAAAGATTTTCTGGGAAATATAAATGTAAACCTTGGTGTTTCAGGAGGTTCTTGGCTCAATTCTGAAAGGAACTGATGCAGATTCTGGTAGCTGCAACAAAGCAACTGGCCTAAGAGCCTTCAGCCTCTTTTGTAGGTTGAGCATTCATCTTCAGAGCGAGGTATGGTTATACCTTTTCAGTATAGACTGGAATTACAGCTGACAGCAAAAGGAAATTCCAGAAGAATTGGGAAAAACAATGGTAAACTTCTGATATTGTTTTTATTTTTTTTTCCAGTTTTCTGAAGAAGGAGAAGAATACTTTGTTCTTCTGAAGGAGACAGGTGCTTGGATAGAAAGTCAAGTTGTGCCTTTTATACTAGCAAGTGATCAAGATGGCATTCCAAACCACAGTAACATTTCTGAATTAATTATCCAGGTTAGAGGTCTCTTATAACATAAATCAAACCCTGCCAATCTGAAAAGCTGGATGTGCAGCAATTGTAAACTGACAAAGTGCACTGCAGTTTTTAGAGTTCAGCAAGTGAATGAGCTAATGGAATACAGTCCTGGTTGCTCTGAGGCTCCAGTTTTTTGATTGTTTAAAATCACATGCTTGGGTGTTTTTAAATTGCTTTGACTTTAATTATAACCTTTATGTTTTATAGATATAAAAGTATAGAAATATAATTGTGCATACCCCAACACTTAAATCAAGTAGCTGGTGTCAACACCACCTTGTTCTTGGCTAAACTTTTTTCACCTAGCAGTGCAGAATATATAGTCTCATCATATCTGTTGATGTGAGGATGGGAGATGTTGCATGTTTCACACTTGTTAAAATGCCCACACAAGAGATTTCTAGCACAGCAAGTGATGTAACCTGTTTCTCCCAGATATTAGGTTTCTAGTAAGTAACTCTTGTCCTCAGTCTGTCATCCCTCATATAAAACAAAGGTAATATTTAATGCACTTCTATTAAAACAGTGTAAGATAAAGTTAAGGTTGTCACTGAATCTGAGTTCTGAAAAGAAGAAAATTGGTTGCTGAAAACAAGGATGTAGTTACGTGGTTGGCTGGCACTTAAAAGCCTGTTCTTTAGCGTGGAAAGTCCTTGGAAACATCGAATCACTGCTGCTGCATTCGTTGTGTTGAATAGCACAATAGATGACTTAGAGGACCAGGAAGTTGGTGTCATTATGAGAGAGGATTTACATCTAATCATGTTTGCTTTCTTGCTTCCTTCCTTTCTTTCTTTCCTTCCTGCTTTCCCAAAAGAAATAGGTAAAATTATACCCTGGGGGAATTCAGTGTGCTTCGTTCTAGTGCTAAGTCTCATAGAACGTATCTTTGGAATTCAGTAGAGAAGGAAGGGTATGAGTTACCTGGGAATTCAATAAAGAGGTCAGTCTTGTACTAAATCCTCCCGCTGCAGCCAGATTGCTTTTTGAAAAGTATAAGGAGGTAGTAAACTCAAACAAGTGTTGTAGTTATTCCTGGTACAGGTGTCTTGTGTTTTACATACTGTTGTCTCTTCTCTCTGAATTAAAAATTTAGTATGCATATCGTAACTCCTTCATGGCTTTTTTTTCAGAAGTTTGGAGGCACATAATTCAATCTTATAGAAAGACAAAACACAAGAATCTTCACCAGCATTACCAGAATGTTTGCAATCAGTTTCCTAGGTTTGAAGACAGAATGGAAATGCAAATTTATTGATAAGCAATAAGATAGGCAGCTGTCACCTTTAAACCCATCTTATACATTACTTGACTAGCCAATAGTGAAACACAATGATCTTTAATAGTAGATCTTAAAGTCCAATTGGATCATTATTTCCAGAGGAGAAACTGAGATGTAAAGACTGATGTAACTTATCTGGAAGTCCAGAAGAGAATCCAGGCCTTTTGCATCTCCTGCAATAAGCCACATGCTTGTTAAGCAGCTGCTATTTTCTTCTCACCTCGTATACTGTTTTTTATTGGAATGAGGTATTGATTGTGCTTTTTTGATTGTTTGGAGTATGGTTTTGGTAGAAATGCTGGCACTAAAAGTGGATCTAATTCGTCTCAAAATATCCATATAATATAAAATAATTGCAGTTGCTTCTTTAATAGTGTTGTATGTGAGATGGGACCAGGCTGTCTCTTCTTTGTCTGCTTACATTTATCACTTTCCCTGCAACATATCCCATTTTTCCCATTTCACCCTTCCTTCTCTGCTTGCTCTGTGACTCAGTTTTGCGTTTGCTGTTACAGGCAGGAATTCACTGGGGGTCCGTACTCTCTAGGCCACTGATGTGTTGAGTGGCACTCACAGGCCCTTTTGACACAAACCCTTTTGTTGTCACTGACAGTGTCCCTTATTCTTTATTTGCCCTTCACAGAAAACATTTGATTACATAAAGTGGGGTGTTTTTAGCTAGTTTTTGAATTGTTTTCTGTTATGTTCCCATGACATATTACTTAACCCAAGGTGGATTTTAGCACTGAGCTGTGAGTCTTTTCAGATTTTGGTCACGGGTAAGATTTGGACTTTAGTCACAGTCAGTGTCCTAGAACAACCCAGCCCATGTATACATAAACTGGTTAAAAATTCTCTACTCTACTCTATTTATACATTAGTATTAGAACCTGTTTAGTATATAATGTGTGTGTGTCTGCAGGGAAAAGTTTTTTTTCTATGCTGTTTATAATTTTGCTATTCAAGATAGATAGAGATGTCATATTCTGCCTTGGTAAATCAATACCTCTAATCTGAGCCTGAGTAAAAAAACCAGGATTTTACTGCCTTTGAGAAACTGTTTTTACTGGAGGAAAGGACTATGGAAGCATTTGGAAAACTGGAAACTCCTGCATTTCAAAGATTGCAAACTCAGTAACTCCAAGGAGATGCACCAGCTTTCAGGGCAACTTGGCTAAGATTTTGTGGTGTTATTATTTTTAGTTTTTACTGAACAGTTGCTTTATATTAATTTTCTTTCCCATACACTTTTGCATCTCTTTTCCAGGCCTACCTGACGATATGCAAAGATGTCATAATGGTTGGCCTTGGCGATCTCACGTTTCAAGCATGGCTTTTAGATATGGCCCTTTCGGTTCTCCAAGCAGGTACAGTGCTTCATACCAACATCAACATCTCCATATACACTTAGCTGACAGATTAGCAGAACTGTTGTTTTTAGCATTTTGGAGTCTGTTTTTCAAATAATAGTGTTTACCACTTACGCTAGCTAGCACCAATAATATGGTCAATGTATAGAAAATAATAGATGACCTTTAGAGGTCCTTTCCAATCCAAACTGTTCAGTGGTCAAAAGTTACGGCAGCTTTTCAGATTGGAAACAAGCAGAGAACCAACCCAGAACAATGTCACTGTTGATAAGTGAAGTTTCTTCCTTGCTCTTAGATCCCAGATATTGCTGTATAATTCAAGGTTTTTATATATATAAAAGTGGTTTTAAAGATATATATATCAGCGATATATGTACATTGAGAGAGAGATATATACTTCTATCAGTATCCCTTAGGAGACGACATTGTAGCACTATTTAAATTTGGTCCACGCACAGACAGAGCTCAATTCCTGAAGGATCTACAATTTTAATCCCTATACTTCAAGAATTGGAAGGAACACTGGATTTATACTGAAAACACTGATGGAACTACATGAAAATTTCAGTTAAAGAAGCTCAGAATTAAATGTATTGTCTACACGTGTAAACTATAGCTATTTATGGTATAGAACTGAATTTCTGAACTGAATTTCATTCTAAGCTTGTACCTCATGACTCAAGAGTATCTCATTACAATTTTTATATGGTGGTATTTATTTCTTTTACTAGAGAGGGGTGGCTTTTGTGCTCCGATGTTACTGTATGCTCTAATAGAAATTATTGAAGCTTCTTTAATTTGGAATGCTGAGACAGATGAAGTGGCAAATCTCTTCCATGCTGTACAGACCGTCTTCCAGAAAGTTTTAGAATGCGTGGCACGTAGACTCAAGAAACGGCAGGAAGAAGGGATTCAGGTATCACATTATCCTTGAAATTGCTCCCTAGTGTGTAGATGAATCCATATATTTTATGCAAATGTGTTAAACACTTTGAGGTTATTATTCGAGTCAACATCTGATTAGATTTTCAGTTAAATTTTCCGAATTTCCTTGTTAGCAATGGGGTTTTTTCATCCATTGTTGATAACAATCCATTGGTCTCGTCATGGCAGAAAAAACAGTAAATTGGAGAACAACACATTCTGTGATTGGTGATCCTGAAACACCCTTGTCCTCATAGGTTATTACTTGTATCTACAATTAAACGAACTTGCTGAAAGCAAGACTTTAATTATATATAGATTATGATCTTGGGAGGGAGGAGAAATTGTTGTTCTTCTATCAGTTTATTTCAGCCTAAATTATATCAGCTTGAAAATATATATGATGTCCAAGAGTTCTTAAAGGAAAAAAAAAAGGAAAGAAAAAAAGAAAAGTTAGCTTCTTGTATTTTATACCAGAGACTAGAGGAAAAAGAGATGGGTGGATCACTCTAGGACTGGAAAATGTGATGGTCTGCTTTCCTGGACTTCTGAAAAGCATTTCAGTGGGGGGGTTTGTTACAAGTATTGTTTAGTTTGTTTCTCTCAAATTTATGAGTAGACTTCCCAAGCATGTTTCTGATTCTTTTTCTGATCCCAGCTGACTAGAATACCTCAACAGCAAGGTTGCAAAATGTGATCTTCACCAGAGAAGCTTGCTGACATATTTCAATTGTACTTAAGCAATCTGAGTAAAATTATCTGGTTTTCTTTGGTTTTAGTTGATTCACTTGATTCAAATACCTCTTGGAGAACTCATGCATGCAGTCCAGTGCTGGCATTCATCATGCCCAGCAGTTCACCAAGGTGTGCTCTCTACTCTCCTGGCTGCAATCGTAGCAGAGATAAATTATGTGCTTCACAAGGTAAAGTTAATGCTGACTTATTTACATCTACTGCCTTTTAAACATTTTGGGGGAACAATAGAGCTGTGTTCAGAAATGGTGATCTTTGTACCGCAGATCAAGATTCTGTGTGTGTGGGCATGGAACAAACAGGAAAATTTATTTTCTGTAATTTATGAACACAGATGTGTAAGAACAGTTGTCCTGGTACTTAGTTCACTATCTGCCTCTGATAGAAAAATTTAGAAATTACACAGTGTTGGAGATGAATGACATGGGATTTCACATGTTTTCTCTATGTGTATCTGTACTGCGTCTGGTTGGGAAGGAATTAACTTTCCTCACAGTTGTCCCTACAGTGCTGTGGTTTAATATTGTGGCTAAAATACAGCTGAGGGCACAGCAGTTAGTTTAGGCTGTTGCCTAAACTTCCCTTTTCCCCTGCCCTGAAACAAAAAATGAAGCAGGTGGGCAACAGCTGAGACTGTTGACCCAAACTGGCCAGTGGCATATTCCATACCAAATGATGTTGTGCTCATCTATAAAAGCTCAGGGAAAGGAGGAAGACTGATTGTTGTAAACCTGCCTCATTTCACCCCACCTAGCATTAGCAAACCACTGATCTCTGAAAGATTCCAGTTCCCCATCCTTGGGACTGTCCCAAAAGGTTCTGTAATCCTGTTCCAAAGCAGGCTGATGTCTTGCTTGACACTGGTCACATGCATTCTCTGCTTCAGTACAGAGCCATCTCTCATACCATACCTGGTTTTGGTTCCTTGTTTTTTTGTCTAGAAGCTTTCCAGATATCTGATCTGAGTTTCTCTGGAACGTAAAGAAAAAAGTTGTAATGCTGAAAAACTATATAGGCAGAGGTTATTGTTGTACTTAAAGTCCAAGGAACCATTACTGTCCTTGAAGAAGAAGGATAACGTGCCCGATGAGTGTTCCTGATGCGTGTCATGTTAGGAGCAAATCTAGGTAGTAAGACAGGAAGCTTTGAGAACTAACCAGGAAGAGCAGAGGTTCTTCAGACGAGGATCTTAATCTGATTGCCAGGTAAGGCACAAATAGAACGATAAAAGGTTGCCAGAAAGTACGGAGTACAACAGAGCTGCCTCTAAGATTCAGCATTACAGAAGGAACCAAAAAAATCCTAGAGATTTCCCTGCAAATATGAATGTATCAGCTGTGGGATAACAGCACGCTCTTTATAGATGCAGCAGAGTAAAAGTTTATGGTCTTGAATGAGACTGGAGTTTCATACTCATACATCATGAATGTTCATTGCAGTGTGTCATCTCAACTGGAGTTTTCCCTGCCCCAAGGTTATTGTACTAGTAAATTAAAATTCAGTTCTGACTAAATACTTGCCGGAATTTGATACCAAAAGGAGCTGACACAAGGAATTGAGAAATCACTGACATCGAAGTTACTTTGTGTAATTGTGTCTGCACACCTAACCATGGAAACACAGAGGATACTCATCTGGGTTTAGTGGGCTGTGCCTTTATAAATAGTGACCAACAATGTAGTCAAATGAAACTTCTGTTCAGAACAACTGTAGAGAGTATTTTCCTTGGTACAGATGTTGCTTGTGTGGTTTACTTTTAGCCTTTGTAATTGAAATTTATTTTGTTTACTTGGACACAACACAATTGGATTAAGGCTTTTCAAAGAACATATGAGAATGTTTCTTCTAATTATTTAAGGATAGGTCTTTGCTAGTGTAATTATTCAAATATAGATTTGCTTCCATGTTTTCTACATCTCCAACGGTTGTTGACTTTTTTTCTTTTCAGGCCTCCAGTGAAAAAGACTTAACGATACCAAAGACTATTTCAGAACTTCCTCCTCTTTCAAGCTGTATAATGACCGTAATTATGAAGTCAGTTAATGTTGTCAGGTAAATGTTTCTACATTTATTTTCCAAGGTTGTTGCTAATATGTTATCAATAAAGTTTTAATTTCTAAATTCAAATAAGTTTTGAGGAACTAGATGCTTCCTAAATTTACCTGCAGTACTTCATAGTCCCTTTCTCTTGACACCTTGCTTGTAGGTATTGATTGAGAGGGTTGGTTCCATTTTTTGAATGCTTCTAAGAGTGCTTCTTATTTACAAGACTGTCCATCAAAATTAGTTCTAGAATCATAGATCTTGGCTTGCTTCTTTTTACTCATAAACATTAGTGCCATTAGTACAGAGCCATTTATTTGAGGTAAAATATTTACCAGAAGTAGCATCAATGCTTTAATTGAACATCTGCAATGAAGTAACAAATGTCCTGCATCTGTATTAAAATCACAAAATTCAAGATAGTTTTAAAGTATCTGAGACCTAAATGCCCACAAAAGTAGGGTTACATAACTATTTTTTTAAGACCTAAACTGTTTTGGTTTTTATTTGCTATATTTAGAGAGTACCTTAAATATCTTCTAAGATGGTCACAAGTGAATTTCAGTATTGTTCATTGCTTGTTTGTATTCAATTTTTATGTACATGACTATACACACAGGAGTTATTTTGCATGATCAAGGGGTTAACGTGTATTCCTTACAAGTCCTGCCATTCTCCATGACTTATCTCAACTAACTCCTATTCTTAACTTCTTTGTCTGACAGGCATTGAATATTCTTCTCTCTATTGTCATGAGATTTTTTTTTTTCTCTCCTTCTCAATCCATCTCTAGTTCTAGTCAAACTTGCAAAACAATGGACTCCAGCAATAGGTTTCCAAATTCTGTTGTTCTGTGAGGCAGCAGCTGGCCATATAGGAACTTCCTTATACTGACATACAATTATTTTACACACCTCTACTGAAAACAGATGCAGAAATTCAATTTATTCCTCTGAAATGTTTCCTTATAGTGGTCAAGAAGAATCTTGATTGGATGCTTGATGGAGAAAACTGCTGGTTTGGACAACATGGTTTCTATGAGGACTTTAATAAACATGTATCTATCTTCTAGGATTTATCTTCTGGTGCAAAGAAGATTTAAATCAGGAGATAATTTACGTCTGGATCCACTTGTGCCTGTAGACTGAGACTACTTTTAAAGCTGTTTTCTTTTATTAATCTGTATTGATAGGTCATAATCAGAGTCCAGTAGTAAAGCATTCAACACCTCAGCATCTTTCCATGCCAATGTTAAAGCCTTTGACATTACAGAATCTGATGTGAACTTCTGTTCTGTGAACAGATAATCATCTCACACCAGGTTCTGCAGTTCAGCTGGAACTGGGTATTTATGGCCTTCAGTTTTGGTAACAGATAATAACAATAGCAAAAGTATTTTGAAGTATTTTAGGATAAGTTTGTAACATCTGCTGCTCTCAGTTTTGCCCTTTAGCTCTTCACAGAGCATTTAGGTTTGTGCTTTGAGGAGTATGAGGTTTACAGATCTTGTCCAGCTTCTGCTTTATCCTTCTTTTTCTTTTATTTTTCTCTGGTTTTGTGAATTGCTTCTGAGTTTGATTGTTATTTTTGCCATAAACACTATAATGGCCAATTCATGGTTTCCTTCTGCCTTATTCCATATTGCAGTTTAGTTTGGTTGCTAGATCTCTTCCCTGACTCTCTTGCTGCATTTTTCTTAATATATGTCCCAAACCACCTCTGAAGTTAGCTCCTAAATCTGTCATCTTTTTCTAAAAGTGAGTCTCTTAAGATACATATAGAGTTAATGTATATTTCAGACTTCACAATGAACGGTTGTTTTGATTCTGTTAGTCTGTCCGTACTTTAAATACCTAACTTGTAGTTTTGGGGCTGGGCTGTACTTAGTTAGAAGTGTTCTTCAGTGAGTTGTAATTGGAAACCCATCTATTTTAATTTTTAGGAGATAATGCATTTTAGACCGAAGTGTTAATTAAACTCCAGTTTCTTATCAGGCTACAAGTGGTAATAGTTTTAAGGGCATGAGCAGTTACTAACAAACCATTGGAGTCATAGAACATATTCTTCTAAACTTGAGTACAAATTGAAGTTAGAGATTTCAATACAGATTACACGAGTTAGATTCCCACAGAACCAGTAGTTTTTTCACAGATTGACTTTCCCAAAACAGTCCATGAGCTCTTCATTACTCTTAACAGCTACTTATTCTGGGTACGACCTTCTTTATTTTCTTCCCAAGCAATTTACCATTTTGCAAACTCAGATATTCTCAGATCCAGAAGCAGCACGTTGCCTGCAATTACCCAGTAACCACAGCTTTGTCCTGCAGGGTATCTTAGAAGCTGCGGTAGCAGCGTGGCGTAATCACAAATTGTTGTGTTGAATTCTGTTTTGAAAGAAACATGATTTACAATGTATTTTTGCTTTGATTTTTCCTTAGGTCATTTTTAAATGAATTAATGCAATGCATTGTCTCTGAAGAAATTGAAGGGATTTTTAGTCTCACAGCTTGTGTCTGCATTGTGATTGTAATTAAAGGTCAGTCAAACCATTTTTGTCTATTTTTTCTTTTTCTTTTTTTTTGTTTTATGTACTACATTTTGAAATGAGTTCTTACACAATTCAACAGGCACTTTTCCTTATCCTGTTAAATTACCATTTTTCTACAGGATTTAAGGTTATATCACTTGTAAATCGTGTTGTTAAGGTTTGGACTTTCAATCTTCGTGTGCTGAGTTTAAAACCCAACTGTGCTAACTCATAGGGTTCGTCTCTACATTATGATTGGCTGAAATACACAGTAATTAATCCAGGACAGTAAAAATCCAATTTACTAACTTATCTTTCTTTAAACAATATTTTATGTTAAAAGAATAAGTGATGAAAATCTGCAGGGTTTGGGGTTGTCTTTTTTTTTTTTTTTTTTGATAAATCATTATTTTTGTCCAACTTCTCAGCATAATCTTGTTTCAAATAGGTAAGCACAAAGCTTCACTTCTAAAGGATATTGCACCTGCCATTCAAAGGAGCCTGATAACATGCAAGGATGCTGCTGCAGGAGAATCTGGCAGCACTGAAAGGTAAATGTGCTGAGGGAAATGAACAGTAACCTCTCCTGCCCCCTCTCTGCAGTCACCCACTGTGGTTTGTACTCGTTTCATACAGTCAGAGCATTTGGAATGACTGCAAGGTTTACTATAGTGGGTAAAAAAAATCGTGAGGTTTTGAGCCCAGCACAGTATTAAATTTCCTCCCCATACATTTGCTGCGATTGTCTTTTTTATATAAAGAGTTTGGGGTTTTTGCATTTAATTGGAATGTGTTATGACTTGATCCTGTATATTGCAGAACTCAGTTCTGAACTTCAGTTCCGCCAGGAGCAGGTGCAGAGCAAAGCAAGTTGTTTATTCACTATTTCTGATTACTAGAAGATTTTTTTTCTCCCACATTTTGGTATTAGGCATACGAATCCATACCTATGCAGATAGTACAAATTTAACTGAGTAGGATAATGCCTTTAAGACCTTTCCACACTTGACTTTATTGTGCTTTTTTTTGCAATTTCCATGTCGTACCTGGTTGACTTTTAGGTGTTTCTGGGGATAAGTTTCTTGCAAGCGGTTGGCTGCTTTGTATTTGCAATCATTTATTTCAGACCTGCCTGAGACAGACAATCATGAGAAATGCTTTAGCCTTAAGTATCTCAAACTTGCTTAAGTTTAAAAATTTGTTAACATTTGATTTCTGCCTAATTATCAAACTGACCATGGAACTGGAAAACATGTAAAGTAGACATTGAAAAGCACAAAGATAGAGTTTGAAGAAAGCAGACAATGGTTATGGACATTCATAAGAAAATACTGAGAAAGTTATTAATGCACGACAGCAACCTGAACATGCAAAAGTTGTTGCAATCTTTAATTCTTCAAATAGATGAGCCTTACTATTCAGTCAAACAATGGATGTACAATAGAGATTTAATTTTTCAATTAAAAAGCGAAACAAAAGGTACCTCACTTCATTTGGGGTTGTCGCATGGCCCTGAAGCCCTGAGGACACTTCCACAGGCCACTTTTCTGCTGGATCACTGGCCTGAGGCATGTTGTTCTCTGGCCTTGGAATGACTGGACATAGACCTTTGGTGGCAGCACTGTGAAGTGATTAGATGCCACTGAAAAATCAGACAGCCCATGTGGCCTCCTTGATAAATGATACCCCTTTCCTACTTCAAATCCTTAGAGTTTGTACTTGAGTTGTATCAAGAAGCCCAACAGCTACACTGAGTGTTCTGGCAGTGGTAGAACTCTTTGAGGGCTGTACAGTAAATAGCCATTTGGAATGGGTTCAGAAGGGAAATTGGATTTTTCCAGGGGCGGGGAAAGCCTGATCTAAAGGACAATAGGATATCGTAGCTGTGCTGTTGCTATCGAAATATGGATTCACTCATTTAAATCTGCTATTATATCGGAGCCAAAAGGGTATTATGTAACTCTCCTTAAAGAGATCTGTAAAGTTAAGAACTAGACCAGGAAGTTTTTTGATACGTAGGAGCCACTTCAGTTACGTACTATCAAAAATGTCATTTGTTTAGAAATAAAAGAGGGGGGAAATAAAATATCAAAAGCATTTCCATTTCCTGCCAGACAGAAGAAAATATAAACCAGAAATTTTGCTGTTAAGTCTTCCAGCACGTAACATAAAGTTGATAGAGAACCAGAAAACATCCTATTAAAAAAAAAATCGCTACATAATTGAACTGCTAAAACTGCCTCTGCTTCTGGAGTAGATTGTTTTAATTAGTTGTTTGCTGGGACAGATTTATTTTTGTTGGGACCCAGCTTAGAAACAAAACCAAACGAAAATAACCAAGAACCAAATATTTTGTGGCCATGAACTCATTTAATATTGAGTTGCCAAGTGTTCTAGTAGAATATTTTTAAAAATAGTAGCAATGATCTGGAAAAGGCAGGTGAGCAGCAGAGCGTCATGATTCAGTTGTACACTTCTTTTAATCAAGACAGTAGAAGGCTGAGAAATTAAGACAAATCTTAACATGATTAAATAAATAGGCCCATTAAAATGAGTAATTGCTGCTACTTGAGTGCCCCACTGACTGCAGGTTTCAGTAAGAACACAGGTAATTGCTTTATGGATCTGTATTATCATCTCTGCCCAGTGAACAGGGACAGATCAACCTGGAAGCTGCGGCACATGAAGAGCGTAAGGTGCTGCACAGTGTTGTAATTTCATGATATATGAATATGCCTTTGTATAACATAAACCCAAGAGAGAGTTGCTGATAAAATTAAAAGATTAGGAATATGAACATGATGATGGGAAGTATTTTTAACAAGAATCAGAGTTGTAGTATGATAACAAAATTCAGATGGTATCACCTGGCTTTGCAGAATTTGGGAGGATTCGTATTTCTCTCCACTGAAGGGTAAAAGAATTAATTCTGAAAAAAGGTCAGGAGGAAGTTCTTCAATGACCAGGTTTTGCTTCACTAATTTACAGCATGTTTGCACTTTCTCAGACAGACAGAAAGTTGGACCAGGCTGGGCCTCTAGTGTCTTCTGACACGCCATTTGTGGTGCTAATGCATAACTAAAATGTAATTACATACAGTCAGAAATGTGCCCTGGTGTTTGTAAATGATTTTATCATCCTACTCAGTGTGCCAACCCCCAAAATTTTAGTTATGGTGTGGTGCCAGCTAGATCTCTGTTCGTTAGTTTGAGTACAATCACACAGTGCTGCACTGATGTATCCTAAGATATGTTATAGGGGTTTTTTTTAACTCATCCTTAAAAGTAGTGTTAATTTTGGCTTCTGAATGCATTGTCTCATCATAACTCCTCGAGGGATTATTTTATTTAGTACCCAGGTATACCAGTAAACAGTGACATTCCTTAATTTCCCTAGAGACTTGGCATTCTGTGCCAGCATCTTAAATTTAGACTTAGAAGTAATCTGTTACATATCAGCAAAGAAAGAAACCAGGCAAAATGCTTTCTGGTGTAGTAATTAAAATGCTGCCTTTAAAAGAGGAATTGTTGCACTAATCCAACAGCAAAACTTTTCATTGCAATTTAGTCTTCCTTCTTCAGCTGAGTGAGCAGTTTAAGATGGCCCTGTGGGTCTATTATTTTAAAAATGCTGTTCAGTGCACTTAAAAATTCTGGACAACATATTGTATATTGAGAGAATTTCCTCAGGAGTAAAGGCACAGACATTTGTTTAGTTTAGAAAATGCAAATATTTATGCTTAGCAAAATAGAAGCTAATAAAGCTGTCGGTGCAGTGATTTGGAGGCTAGAGATAAATGCTCCGTGCTCTGTAAAATGAAACGTGCTACAGAATAATACTTTTTACTTAATATTTTGTATTTACTTTTATTAGCATTTTGATGTATGTGGATTAGAGTTTAAATTCAGCTAATGGCTGTGCTGAAAGCTATTTCTCTAGTATTATCACTTACCTAGCTGCCCAAACTCTTCATTGTGCTCTCATTCAGTCTCTCAAGAATGGTTCTGGAATTCTTTTGTAATATAACTTTGTGTATGATTTGTCTGCCACTTATCTAAAAGCTCTCTAGAAAGGTACTGGGTAAAACTGACTTAAATTTGCCTGTCTGGGGAGTTGGGCAGTTATTGCCAGTGATGGCTGCCCGCCCTGTACAGAATCGCATGGTGTCTGAAATCACAGCACTCAGCTAATCCTACTGATTTCATAGCAGACTGCGCTAGTAGCTTCCTGTGACAGCTGAGTTCCAGCATGACTAAAAAGATCCAGCCTTATAAAGAGGAGCATGTGACAGGCCCGTGGTGGTCCCAGTTGAGGGAGCCCTTACATCCAGTAGGAAATCCATGGAAATCCAGAGCTGCCACCTGTATTTCGGGTCTCAGCGTCTCGTGACAAATGCCTTAACTCCTCACGGTGAGTGACTGGCCTTGCTTATTTGAGGCAGCAGCCCAGGACTGTAATAAGAAAGAATATGGAGGAAAAAAATTCTTGAGAAATACAGGTGACAGACTCTTTTACAAAAGTAACATGGAGGATAAACTTTATGGTGGTTAACAGTGAAATAAAGTTTTGCCAGAAGGCCAAAATGCCCGTTTTTGTGTTTTGATGCTACTTTACAGCAGCGTTAGAAGAAGTTGCGTGCAGCTACAAAGAGTAGATGAGTGACTGTGTCAGGGAATGCAAGAAAATCAAAAGGCCCTGCCAAAGGGAATTTTCAGAGCCGAACTTTGAGATTGTTTCTGGAGTAATGTGGGCTGAGAGAGAGTCAAAGGGGACTGAGAGGGGTGTATGTGCAGCTGAAGCAAGCAGGCTCCTCCTACGGGTAAGAGAAATAGCTCAGGCCTGGAAAAAAAATGCCAGAGGTGAGGAGAAAAATTATGAAGACAGAAGAATGAATGAGAAAGGAAGGAAATAGAAGAATGAAAAATGGCCCCAGTAAGAATTTTGCAGTAAAGGATTTGACTATTTATGTTTGAAAAAAGAGTAAAAATGCTGCGAAGAAAACGAGTGGGTTCTTTAAATAGACGATGAAATATTAGAAAATCTGCCTGAATTGACATAGCAATTTAAACTGGCTCGAGATGATCAGCAGGAAAATGGAGAAGTTGAAAGAAAACCCCAGCTGTTTTAAAAGGAATTTGTAAAGGCATATTTAATACTTAAACTAATAGGGAATAACTTGTCAAAGAAATAATGGGGTAGCTGTACTCTGAGAATCAAATAGTTGAGGATTGGTTTAGCATTTAGCATATCTAATCCTGTTATGCATTGGTTTGTGTCATTTCAGAATCCTGTATGAATCATCTCTGAAAATTTTGGATGACTTTTTGAATCTTTGACCATACGGAAGCTTTTGTCATTAAAATTAAAGGAAGGAAGATGTATTGGTCTTTTAAAAAGATTATTTGCTAATTAATTGTGTTCTTTTATTCTGCACCTTTAATGCAGGAGAAAATGTATGAAAGTGTGTATAGAAATCATGTAACAGTAAAGAGATTTCAAATAGCTGTATAAAGATTATTTGGTGTAAAAATGTATTATTTGGGGGAGTGTAAAAGCAATACATTTGTTTTTATAAAACAAATAATAATTGTATGTTATGTACTTTGAAGTGGCACGTACCCTCTGTCCCCAGAAGACTATAAAGCATATTCCTTGAGGCTACAGAAAGGAATGTCATTTCAAGACACATGAAGGACAAGATGGTGATGGAGAATGGCCATCAGGAATTCAGCAGAGGCAAACTCTGCCCAGCCACTCTCACTTCCTTCTCTTTTGTGGAAGAAGAGGGAGCAGAGAACATCATCTTTCCTGTCCTCACAAGAGACTTGTTCACAGGCTTATAGTGTCCTCACAGCCAGATGGAGAGGAGAGGATAAGAAATGGACTGGACCATCAGGCTTGAAGAATAACGATGCTACGGTGGCACATTGAAAACCAGTTACTGGTGGTGCTCCTCAGGGCAGCCACTGCTGCCAGTGTTAGTGAACAGTTTTATTAAAAGCTTGAGCAATGGGATGAAATGCAGCCTCAGTCTGTTGGCAGATGAACCAACTTGGGAGCAATTTTTGTGCATTGAGGGGTAGGGTGGCCCCGTTCAAGGGGATCCTGACACAAATCTCATGATTTTCCACAAAGACTTGTGCTTTTCTACTAATCATGTATAACAACATAGACGAGCACAGAAGGATGATCTTATTGCTGTTTTCACCTGCCTGGATGAGGATTAAGAAAAGACTTCTTGTAGAAGTACACATGAAGAGAACGTCAGGCAACAGAAACAACTTGCAGCAAGAGAAATTTGCGTTGGACGTGAGAAAAAAAATTTTCATAGAGAGAGTGAATTGGAACTGCAAAGGGAAGGGGAACAGGTTGCTCAGCAAATCTGTGGAACATCCATCCTTGGAGATGTGCAGAACTTGACTGACAAGGCCCTGACCATCATCACGTAATTGTGAAGCTGGCCCTGCTTAAGCTGGGGGTCGGAGCAGGTTATCTCCTGAGCTTTCTCCCAACTCAGATATTCCTGTGATACAGTGACAAGTGCACCGGAGGGGAGGGGAGGTGCCCCAGCTATTACACACAGACTTGATTAATGCGTAAGTCAAATTGTTTGATATTAAACCATTCTTATAAATTAATACTAACAATGCAGACATGTAAAGCACTTAGTTGATTTTGTTAACGCAAGCAGATGCTCTCCTCAGACTAGGACTAGGATTCTGATTGCAGAACGGTATTTTGCCTTAACGGAGATCTCTGTAAATGAGATGTCTAAGCTCATGGTGGGGTCTAACCCCAGCCGAGCACTGAGCACCACACGGCCGCTCGCCCCGGTGGGATGTGAGAAACAAATTCCTGGGTTGAGATAAAACTGGTTTAATAATTAAAAAGAATTCATAATTTTAAAAATTGGATGGGAAAAAAAAAATTAACAGAGACAGGAAAATAAATCCAAACTATAGCCCCATTCTAGCTGCTGTGGAGAAATAGAACTTTATCCCAGCCAAAACCAGCACAGTTCATAATGCTGCGTTTTTGTCTTTCAGAAGGAGATCTGACAGGAATCCCCAGAAAAATGATTGAGCCACAAACTAGAAGCTGCAGTTGGTGACCAGCTTAGAGCTGCATATCTCACACTTAGTTATCTACAATTATGTGTCTGTGCAATGGCTTACTGAGGTCTCCAATGTTATGTGTGGTGCAGTAAATGGAAATCAACAAATTGAGCCAAATTAAAACAGATTCCTCGTTCTTGATTAAGATTTGTGTACAGTGCTGTGTTCCCATCTACCTGACCAGGCATCTGCTGTGCTGGGTTTCGTTCTGTAGTAAGAAAGCATAAGATTTTCTTCTAGTATCTGCTCTGTCAAGTCCAATGAACCACCTTCATCCTACTTGACATCAAATTCTTGACCCCAGCGTGTAAAACTTTCCTACTGGATAAAAACTTACTTTGCTGGAATGTTGATATTCAAAAGCAACCAAATTTTGTAATAAACAACTGTCAGGTTTTGCCATGGGAAAGCTGGTGTGTGTATGGATTCCTGCATTTCAGAAGCTTCACCTTCTCCACAACAGTAGCCTGAGCCAAAAAGACTAAAGCTGCCACAGCAGGTACCTGTGGATCTGCCAACTGTTTATCTATCAACATCTTTATAAAAACTGTGTTCTTTGGCCTTCATTCTTCTACATCTGTTAACAGGCAGGTGTTCCTGTAATGACCTTTTAAATCTTCTGATTATACAAATTACTTAATGAATATGTAAATCAGTTTCTTTTTTTTTTCTGCTTCTCAGTCTTTCAGTATTTGCTCATATTATTAGATTAAAAGAGAATCTGAATTTACTGCCTTGTTTTTCCTCAGTGTATAATACTGCTTTTTAAGTTTTCACTTTTCATGGAATACTTGTTCCAGATATGATATCCTTGATCCTGAAAGAAATAAAGGTAATCCCAACATCAGAAATATGCAGATTTCTTCTGAAGAATTCAGAGAATTAAAAAATTTAAATATAAACCTTTGTCCTTCTGGTGGCTGGTACTTGAGCAGTTCTTTCTAGTGTTGAAATCGTTTTGCGTTAGTGGTGCAGTCAGTGTGTAGATTTCAGCTCAATTTCTAGTCCTAGAACTGCTCTGAGAGATGCAAAACCATTGGCTTATTGCAACACAGGGAATGATGGTCTTGAGCCAAGGTCTGCCAGGGCTTTCTCCTTGTGGCTTTGGGGCAAATTTCACAAAAATAGCATAAGAGTTCCAGATTTTACTTCCTGTTCTCATTGCAAACCAAGTCTTGTCAAAATCAAAAATCTTACATCTTCACAACAGAAGGAAAATGTAAATAAATAGAATGTTCTTTCAACCGAGTTACCTTTTGGAAACACATAAAGCAGCTTTGTTTCATTTTATTAATTGAAAGTGCTGTTGAAGTGTTACTGGAGGGGAGGGGTTGGGCTTTAGTGTTTTTCATGGAATAATCCTGGTATTCACTGTTCTAACTGCAGGCCTGAGAGTTTCCTGGGCTTTAAAGATAGACCCTTTGGTATCTGTTTAGCTTTTTTCAAGAAGTTGAACTTGACTTTGATTAATAAAATTGCTGAAATACAAATAATACCATTCTAAGATACTTTTTAAAGCAATTTGCTAATGTACAACTGCCTGAAGAATCAACTCTAGTCACAGCTGAACCGTGCCTATAGCCCTCCCCTGCATGCACATATATTCAGTATAAATATTACTGAAGAAAACAATGACTTTAGACTATTTGCAGTAATCTTCTATGTTTTAATTTTATTTGTAGGAACTTGGTCCCTTTTTTGATGACAATGTTCATTTGCTGTGTTGTCTGGCTGGGAAACAAGTGGAGAGGTCTTCCATCTATCATAACTTCAAATTATGAGCTCAAGGAAAACTAGGCAAGCTCTCGAGCCTCTTCCTCTGCAAATAAATGTCTTCAGGTATGGGTTCAAGCACACAAACTTTCCAACGTGCCAGGGAAAAGTACAAACTACACCTTGCACCTGCTGTTGGCTCCTATGGAAGCTGCAACCCACTCTGCAGCTAAACTGATGGGTGCTGCTGCTCTCAGGTGTTTTGAGATGTGACTTACAGAAGGAAATCAGAGAGATAATTTTGATAAAATCTTTCACCTCACTTGATAAATGCTTAGTGAAGAACACTTACGGTAATGACTGCGATGTGGAATCACAGCAGCTTCCTTCCAGCATTTCTGCTGCTCTGCTCCATGTCCTGGGAGCCGGGACAGTTGTCAGGCGTCCTGTTCCAGGAAAGCCTGCAGCGGGACCTGCCACTCCGGACCCAGGAGCGGCTCAGCACTTACCTCCCAACCATCCGCTCCTCAAGGGCAGGTTTCAGGAAGAACTGCAAAACTTCCCCCAGGCAGCCAGCAATCCTGCAGCTTCATTCAGCCCTTGCAAATGGGCACAAATCGTGCCTAATCTGCTTCAGATAAGGCTTCTTAGTCTTGGGCTCCGTGTAGCTGTAGTGCTGTTTGGCCGAGCGTGACCCAGGGCACAGCTCAAGGCTCCCAAAAGCTATGGAATTTTAGCTTCCTTTACTCAGCAGTCATTGGGATTTTTTTCCCTGGGTGAGGTTGTTGGGTGTAGAGGTGTCCTTAGTCTTCTCTGACAATGGTGGGTCATTTGTCCAGTTCCACAAAGAAAAGCTGCAGAAATTATAGGTGTTAATACTGAGGAACTTTCAGCAGTGGAAGTTCACTTTCTGTGGTACCCATTAGCAGTTTTTGATAATGTCATTACAGCAAGAGTCCTGTATTTTCTTACTCCTTGTGACCCCAGGAAGTAGAAGGTGTTACCAACCTTTTTCTGACAAGTCTTTTTTTTTTAAACCAGAAGAACTGCCTTGTTTTCAGCAAAACAACACCCTTCTCAAACATGTGATTTTACACTTACTTCATGGTGCTTCTATTACTCCAGACTTCGCATTACCAAATTCTTCCATTGTAAAATTCCCGTCTTTGGTTGACATTGCTGTCAACTTTGTCCCAGTTTCAAGTAAATGTTTAAATTTCATTTGTTTATGCTTATGTTTGCACTGTCATTAATGAAAATATTAAATAATAGGGTGTTCCAAAAACATCGTTAGTAATTCCGTTTCACCGTAGTTGATTTCCCGCTTCCATCCAATTCTTTCCTGACCCATCTTACAATTCCCACAATAATGCTTTTCTTGGGTTAATAGTTTTTTGATGTGCTGCAGTAGCAGATGCTTTGCTGTAAAGGCTTACATTTTAAGTAGGTCCATTTTAGCAATTCTTGCTGGAAAAGGTACCTGAGCCCTGAACAGCCAAACGCCCCCAGCAAAGGACGTGCAGGAGGGAGCCAGCCCCGCCTCCTGTTGGGCTCTTTGCAATGTGCGATGCCATGTGTTTCCTGCCTCCTGGGCTAATTATTACACACTGATAGGAAGCATTTGTGCTAGCTCAACTTTCATGTGCATAAATAATATTGATTTGGCTTTTTTTTTCTCTTCTTTTGTTTCTTAATCTAGCAATCCTTACTAATTACCTAAAATAGTACCTGAGTAGCAGCTCAACAGTAAGGAAGGTCATGCACTGACCTTTCTGAAATCTTGCCATGCTTAATAAAAATAGGCAAGTATTAGCAAATTTATTTTCTCTGAACAGCACCTAAAGGAAAATACATCTGTAAGAGGCTATGAATCCAGTCAGACCAGTCTAAGTGCCTAGAAAAGCCCAAATCAAAGGAAAAGGTGAATCTAATTCCTGGTCTTGGCTACTAAATGACAGCATGGCTGAAGTTCTCCCGCTGCTGCGTTGAAGGAAAAGCTCCTTTTACTGAGGGATCTCATTTTACTGATCATAGTGGCAAAAGCCATGTCATTTCTTACACTAAGATCGGTGTAAAGACAAAGATTTTACCCTCAGTATTTTCTCAGCTCCACACAAAGAGAACTTCTAAGGCTTGTCCTTTATTTAAAAGTGCCCCTTTATTAAAAGGGACCACCCTTCATGACAAATCTCATTCTCTGTCCCCAGATTCCCTCTCATAGACCACTGCTCTTGACCTGCAAGGCAGCTGTTTTCATGTGCCTGCCCACCCATTACGTGTAAAATCCTTGTTTCCCAGTAGAAGCTGTTTCTATGGAATGCCTCAGCCAGCCCCTGGGCTGAGCAGGTGGATTTGCCCATGTCCGGGGGCTGCCAGGGGAATGTGCCGTTTGCTGATCACAACAGCCCATTTTCTTCAGATCTTTCAGTCTACACTGGATTCCTCCAACTATATTCAAACTCAAGGACAGTAGCAAAACTGTCAGTCTTATACTGCATGGTGTACTATACCTTTATGATCCAAGAATCTGATTCGCAAATGAAAAAAAAACAACAAACAAGGTGTCCTTATTAATTTGCAGTACTTAATGGATTTTTTTTTATTATTATTTTTTTTACTTTTTCAGTTGTCTGCTATTGTCAGAATTTGGAAAGTTANAGGTGCTCCAGCCCTCCAATCATCTTGGTGGCCCTGCGCTGGACATAAAGGCTGAAAGAGAAGAAACATAAAACCTAGTCCCTCTGCTATGAAACTGAGAAGTATTTGGTGCAAGAAAATTATAGAATTTATCAAGGGATGTGATTAGTGCCTCCTTATTCCCTGATCTGATCTCTCGTGGAATCGACAACAATACTTGTCTCCCGCACCATCTGTGACAGGTCAGGCAGCCTCGGAGGGTTTCATACCTTCCCAGGTAAGATCATAGAGCCTTAAACTGCCTGAGCAGCACTCTCTGGATCAGGGAATCCAGCCTGCAGTTTTTAATTTATCAGTGTATCATGATCCATCAATTGAATGCTTAAAAGTAGGCTTCTTTCAGTGTGAGCTAATATTAGCACTCGGTGCTCTGATGAAAGACTCTCCTGTGCAATTAGCACATCTAAACAGGTGTGATGCTTTTGGCTCTGGAAATATGTTGATTTTGTGGAAAATTTTATATATGGAAAGAGTTTTATTTTTTTGAAATTATGATGAGGTTCAAGAGGAGAACTCATTTTTCACAAACTTGTTGTGAAGACCATCATCATCTCTCTAGCTCTCTACCTTCCTTTCACAGTTTCAGTTTAGGACAGCTCTTTTACCTGTCATTTTATTCAACTGCCAAAGAAAGAAAATGTGATGTACAACTTTATTTTTGTCTTAGTATTTTTTTATAGCTGTATTTAATGTAATTCTTGCCAGTAGAATTGTGGACCTTTTCCACTTTTTCACTGTGACATTCCGTTTTTCATGGTTAAGATAGGAGATCTGAGGATAAAATACTAAACAGCCATCATAAGCCTCAAAGCGGGAACCTTGTTCCTTTGTCTTATGAACTATCTGGAGAATTTCCCCTTCCACAAGGCAGAACTTCCCCTCCTGTCAGTGCATCTCTCTAGAGCACAGTGAGACCCAGGTTTGGCCCCAGCTCTAGAGAGTTCCCCAGGAAGCCCGGAGGGGCCTGGGAGGGAAGAATCTCACCCTGAGAATCCCGGGTCCCACCGCCCTCCCTGCTCCTCACTGGGCTGCTTCTGGGTGCTGCTGTTGCTCAGCCACCCTCATCCCTTTGTTCAGTGGTGAGACTTCATAAAGAGAGATGAATTTTTAAAGAGTAAAGTTTTTTGCATTAGTGACCTGCTTTTTCAAAGGTGGTGGTCACTCCTTGGCTTTACCAAAAGCAGCACATCCGTGATTATTAACACTGTTGCGTGAGAAAATAGTTGTGTCTGACTCAACCCACTTAGTCATATACAGTAGAAGCTCTATTATACAGAGCAGAAAAGTTCATGGGAAATGCTCAGCCTCGCATGAAGATTCCCTTGAGAAGTCAAGTACGGGTTTTTGTTTGGTCTTTGATGCTCTATTGGAACACTCTGAACAGAGAGCAAAGGGAAAGCTTTTAAAAGTAGTGATTCAGAACAAAAAAAGAGCATCCTGTCTCTTCTATTATTCAACTTCTAATAGTTTCACCAAAGCCTATGACTATTCTTAACATAATCTTGTACTTACAAAGACACGTAATGTCATTTCAGGGTGGTCCAAACAATGTTCCTTTCCCCAGGTGCCACTACCATGAACTTTCCCTACCCTTTTCTTTTTTTTTTTTTGGTCACAGCATATCCCCAGAAATCTTCCTTTATAAGAAACACATCATAGGCAGCACTCCAAGCAATCTGTGCTCTGAAATACCAGCATGTCTTGAGCAAGATTTTCCAATTTTTTAACATTAGAAACTATGTACTTAATTTTTAAAATCTTTTTGCTATTCAAAATAACCCCTGTCAGTAAGCATAAAACTGAACTTAAAATGATCAGAGAGCTCAGTCATTTTTGCTCTATTCAAGGTTGCTGTCAAACATACTCTTCCATTCCAGATTTCCTTTCAGTATATTTCTCAATGATACTCCAAGCTTATAGTCATACAACCACTACAGCAAATATTCTGGTCTCTAGCTCCCCATTGGGTTTGTCTCTCTATGACAGTGAGCAGGGCAAGGATGTTTGCCAGATAGAACATAAAGAGAGGATGAGCTTAACCCAACAGCCAGAAGCAGCCAAAGCAAGAGCGACGTGCTAGAGAAAAAGATGGGGAGGAGGACAAGCAGCTTCTTGACCATTTTCTGTCCTGCACTTCCCCTCCCCAGCACCCTCACGGCTGGGTGCCGCACACATCTGTGCCTTGTGCTTTGTGAAACCAGCTCCTCCTTTGTGTGGGACACAAGGAGGCCCGGTTTCAGAGCACCACCAGAGCTGGAAACTCAAGCACTCAAAAGCCAGGAGGGAGCAAAGGGAAGGTGTGCCCAGCTTTAACCTCACCTCTGATTATGTGTTGAACACGACGGTATCTTTAATTACATCAAGACAATGTAGTTACTCCATCCAAACTGTTCTCTTCTCAGTGCTCAGTCTGTATCTGTTTAACGGGTGATTCAAACCCTTTCTGTTGACTACACAGCAAATGTTCAGGGCTTTTTCTCCACTCATACAGCTCTACACTTAATCTGCTGCATGCTACTCACGCTTGGCTCTGAGGACAAGACCATTACCTTCCCTGGTGGTGTTACTATGGCATTATTCGCTGTACTCCCAGAATTTCACAATGATTCATGTATCTTTCCAACTCCCTGTAGGTTTACTTATCACCATTTTACAAATGTACAGTGAGACTAAGTTAAAAAATTTGTACGAATGGGTTTGAGTTGGTATGAAATGCCACATTGCATAGCACTTGTCACCTTGAAGCACCTGTCTCCAGCTGCAGCTGTGGGTGCCAAAGCACCCTCTGAATCAGACTTCAGGTTCCCAAGTCAGACATAGAAAGTGAGTGACACGTAACCAGAGCTCCCCAGCTGCTCTAATCAACTACAGGCCTTTTCTTTCACAAGGACCAAGTGCATTTTAATCTCATTCATCCTTTAGTTTAGCACAGGAGGAGCAGATATCTCAGGGGATTAGTTATCAGTTGTAAAACCCATTCACCAGGTATCAAATTTTACAGATCAGCAAAGATGGACAAAAATTGATTTTTTTAAAATTGCTTCTGACCTCTCTTCCATTTTAAGCACCTAATTAATTTAAAACTTTGGCTCCTTATTGACATTTTAAATCAATTTTGATCAATGGCAACCACATCTAATTATTGATGCACAACTAAGGGTTTCAACCTGGTTTTCAAAGAACAAGAACCCATTTGCAAAAAACATTTACTATTGTCTAGCCATTTAATCTGGATACATCATCTTGGTGTGCTCAGAGAGTAACACCCATGAAAACCAATAGGAATTCCTGTGGGTTTGATTTCAAAATCTGTCTCCAATGACTTCAAGATAGAGAAGTGGCAGTTCAGCCTCTGTATTGATCTGAGCTGATGGTGGGCATTAGCAGGAAATCAAGCCTTTCCCAGTGAAAAGGGGCCAGCTCCAGTGCACACCAGTGACATGTGCCTGTTTTCCTGGAGGCCATCCCTCTCCCAGAGAAGCCCAAATTCTCTTTCACAGCCTGGCACTAGATATAAAGATTTCAGCAGAATTTGGATTCATCAGTTATTGTATTCCTGTCTTGAGACACCAAGGGTCTGCTTTTCAGCACCCTGTTTAATGAAGGGATCCCCGTAAGTGGTAGTTGAACAAGTCAGCTAGAATTTTAAATGAATCTCAAATAAATTTGGGTTGAATCCAGACCTTCAAATGCCTGCATTTACAGAAGATGCTCTCTCCAGTACCCATTGCAAACCAGCAGAAGACATTATGGAAATTTTCCTCGCAAATCCGAACTACCAGCCACCTATTGAGGTGGCTGATCTGGTACCAAGGGATCCTACAGCCTTGTAATTCAGCTCAAAACACGCCCCCCCTAATCACTCATACACACAGATGTTTAGGTCTTCGGTTAATATAAGTCACATTTATAGCTTTCAGTTAATGTAAGTCACATCTGCTATTCTCATAGGTAATTTTCTCTCACCACATTTCATCTCTTAGGCCCTGAACACTTCGTTTTAGGCTCCTTTCCAACTGTTCTTTCCAGCAACACATAAAAACCATTATCATTCAGTTAGAGCACAGGGAATAAAAGCCCTGCTCACAGTTTACCAGTCATAACTAAAATCAACCTACTTTTTTCCTTTTCCTTTTTTAAACTCCATCAGTCATACAGTTCTCAAGGATTTTTCTTTCAGGCTTCATGGTGAACTCGTGTTTCTCAGTGATGCAAAAATACCTGGTGTAAAACTTTCAGCATGCTCCAGGGTAAAGACATGCTCTGATACAATTCTGGAAACAAGAAGAAAAGCTTTAAAATAGCTGAAATCACCAGTACATTAAAACATTATTCCTAGATATAACTGAATTGCTGCGATATTAATAAAATGAATCCTACCACACTCTTCCATCGAGCAATCTGGTACCTTCTAGACCATGCAAATAATTATTTTCATGCTAAACTGAATTCAGTAAGCATTCATTTTAAAATCCTAAAGGCTCTGCTTCTTTTATAGATACAAAATAACTGATACTGAAAATCGCTAATTTCTGTATTGAATGTTAAAATCCTTTCAAGTACTTTTAGTTATACTATGAAATGATAAATAATTGAGAAAGAAAGACCACAGCCACTGCTGATATGACCTGTTTTTCTCCCTTTAGTAACTTTCTATTCCTTTAATAAACTTAGTCTCTGAATGTAGAATACAAACACCAAATCAAAATTTAAGAGAGCATTTGTACTGCTAGGGAGAGTTGTATGACTTCAGCTCTCAGTAATCCAGGCTTCTGTATAGCTTCTCATCCTCTAAACACTCTTAGTGCCTCGGGTATTGGGTGGCTTTTGAGATGTATTGCTTATCCCTATTGCAGGATAAAGTCCTTCTTTCTTAACTGCTTTAAAATATTCAATATTTTAATTCAGTATTTTAAAAAACCATGTGCATGGAATAAGTGGTATGTTTTCTTTTGATGAAAGGGTTGAATATACAGAGCTATATAACCATGCACGTTCTTTTTCAACATACATAAATAAAAGAAACTACTTGTAAATGCATAATGCAAAATTTCTAGTGGCTGTTTTGATGGCTTTTAACCCCGAGAGCTATTGCAACCTCTACAATACAGTTGGAATAACCCACCTTTGTAATTTAAAAAGAAATCTTGCTGCTTTAAACTTTCCCTCAACAATAGTGAATAAATATAATCAAAATATTCCAGGATATGAACATGTGAACAGTTCTGCAGCTCAATGAGTGTCTTTGCCAGATCACCCTGAAGAGGGTCCAGTCCTCATGAGCCTCCTAAAACAGGGTTTATGATGGCTCACACCAACAATATGTGAAGCGGCAAGCGATACTGTTCCTCTTGTAACCGTAACCTACTTTTTTGTGCCTCTAGAAATGCTTTTTCTAGCCTTAGTTTTCATAGTCTTCTGAAAAAGGTCCTCAGATCATAAGCAAGTTGCAGGAGGATTACTGCTGCTCAACCAGGTCTTTCTCTCCTCAAAAAATCATGGTGAAGGTTACACGAGCAGCACTGAGCCTCCAAAGGACTCCCTTTTTGTCTGTATATACATTTGCAGGTTTGAATATTTTACCTACGTCCTCTGGAACCAAAAAATGTAAATACTAAAATAGTCTAAATTCTGCCTTGTTTGGTCAGGGCGCAAATCTCTATCTCTTTCCCTCCTTCTTTCGCCTCTACCCACCCCCCAGTACATCTTAAAGCTCTGCCAAGACATCTAGGTTACTGAATCTTAGGTAAACTGCCTGATAGATATTGTTCCCTGTGGATTTTGGACCCATTAACAGGACAAATGATCTGCAATTAATGTGCTCAGAAGCCTTGATTTGGGGAGGAGAGGACGAGGGAGATCGGGGAACGAGAAGCAGAAAGCAAGCGAAAAAGGTAATTTTAATGTGCTTTTTTAAATTTATTTAAAAGGTGTGTTTGCCTGTGCAGGCAGACTGCATTTAGCAGAGCTGGAACTGACCTTTTGTTTGGCTGTTTATACTTGGCTAAGCTGACAAATAGCTCTGTGATCCCTAGATGAAACGTGGAGTTCTATCCTATGCAGACATATGCATGCAATTTCTACAATCACACAGGCGTACCTGTGCTTGTACATATAACACCTATTTGCAATTAAAAAACATGACCCAGTAACTAAGTACACAGTAAAACTCAAATGATACCTTTGTGTTTTATAGTCCTTATACTTAGCCTTTAACTATCACCTATTATTTTAATCCTGTTTGATTACAACATTTTACCCACATCACTTAATTACTTATAAGTATATAATTGTAAGAGTTATATATTGTGTATTTTTATGTCTAAATTATTTTCTAGCAATGTTCTACTTTAACTGAATTCTGTGTTTATCTTCTGGTTTTTACCCCCACTCAATTTTTGGTTCATGTAACTTTGGCACCTTTTCTTCTTACATCTCAAAAAATTCTATCATAAACTCAACTCCAGCTTATTAATTTGTTAACTCCTACTATTTCTTTCTAAACAGTATTAAAAATATAAATCTTATATTCTTGCCTCTTCCACACAAAACTACTCCTGGCCACCAATGTCTTTTCCAGCAGGGCTGTTTGCTTTCAATATAACCTTGAATGGCCCAGTGAAATTGAGAGACAGAAAGAAGCTGACCTTTCCATCCAATGGTTAGATTATGCCTTTGAACCAACAAGAGCAAAAATTTGAAGCTTTAAAATCTCAGCCCACGCAGGTGTCCTGGCTACTGGGCAATTAGCTATTCTGGGATCATTTCTGTCCCTTTCTGGATCTTTTTCTGGCCCTCTCTATTAAGTGGATTCTCTATTAAAACATGTGTGTTTCTCATGAAAAATCTTAGTCAGACAACGTGTCATTTTCAAACAAGAGTTTCCTTGAAAACCTCCTGTTCAGCTGTGGTTACCATGGATAAAGATGTAAATCTTTCATACGTATAAAATCATATAGATTATCTAGCTCTTCTTTCACTTTGCCGAGCATGTTTTTCACACCGACACAGGTCTCATACAAAGATCTAGCTCCAGCAATTACGAACATGTTACACTTCAACATGTTATTCACTGTGCTGATTTTTTTCAGATCTATAGTTTCTGACATTGTTTTTTCATATAGCCTCCCAGTCACCTCCAGGCACATTAGCGATGGAAAGCTGATACTTTAACCTCTCAGCCACCATTCAATATCTTTACTAGTTTAGAATCCCTCATCAAAAAGATTTAAAATGCCCTAACAGAAATAACGTACTGATACCCTCTTCTATCCCTTTTTCAAAACTATCAAGTCCTACGGTTTTGTTTGAGCTCAATGATATCCCTGGCTTCAAGAACAGAGTAATTTTTCTAGTCTTTCTAGTAATTTTCACAAATCACTTATACCCTTTAGGATTTCTTTTTCTGCAGTTCAGAAACTTACTGAAAAACATGATAATAAAAAACTACAAAGAAAACAATCTCACAAGGTTGGCAGACCTAAACATAGGTGCTTAATTTATTATACAAACTATTAAAAGCCTTGGTACAGAGAAATGTCTTGAGAAAACGACTGTGAAACAGCAAGTAACCTGCATGTGTCACAACATGTTACTTACTCTGTGATACTGTTATTCATCTACTTTACACACAGTACCCGAGCCTTGCAGTTTTTACACGTCATTAACAAAATTCATTATACCTACCACCACGGACTTCTATCTGTCTTTTCCTGGGGCTTTAAGACAGATCTGTGTATTTTTGCTAGGTGCAGCCTGCTATATAACTGTAAAATACAGCCAGGTAGGGAATGTTTTACGCTTTCCAGTCCTGAGAATTGCTACTTGAGTTATTTCCAAATGCCCAATTCACCTACCAATTGACTCTTTACTTTTTCCTTGACACATAGCTCCTGTCTTTACTAATGTTGTGTACCCGAGGATTTATTTCTCTTTCATGCATGCCCTTTCTCTCTCGATTTTTTTACATTGCTTCACATGCATTTGAACAAATGTCATTTTGCTAATCCTCTGCATGGAGTGGCTAAGAGAATTTTAATTTCCTTTTAAAATCTGCATACTATTTGATCATAAGTTCACAGGAGCTATGCAAATAATTTGTTGCAGAGCTGCAATGACTTCCAATAATACCACTGCTATTTTGTATTTTGACGAACAACTTGTTCTCTTGCTGTGTCTGCCATTTGCTCCTTTCTTACCTTCAGTTGTTTTGCAGTTCTCTGCTAATTCAGATGACCTTTTTGCATGTTCCTACTACTAGCTTTTAAAGCCAGATGGCTTGCATAACCCATGAGAATATACTAATTTATGTTTCAGCACTTTCATTTCTCATCGTGTCCTTTCCATAGCATGCTTTTTCCTCCTTTTTTGTTTCTCCCTTTTTGGTGCTCAAGTTTCTTTCAGAGTCGTCAAAATTGATTTTCCTGAGATAAAGGGACCTTTTAGGTTAGTGAAACCACTCCCCAGCAAGATGTAATAGACGTCAAGGACAGAAATGCTTGAAAAGACCGTCCCTCCCTTTTGCAAACCTGCACCAGCAAACAACATCCAGTATCAATATATTTTTTTGAAATTTCTGTTTTCTGAATCAAATATTGCGCTTTTTTGCATTTGAGTCACCAACCATAACCACAGAGGAAAGGAGGTGACTTTGCACCAGTTCTAGAAGCCACGAGTCCTCTCCCCCAGCACAGAGGCTCACGAATTCCTCCAAGACTAAAACTGAAAGAATAAGTCCACAACTGTCTATCAGGGCACCAGGAGCCATGTGTGCCCCCTGTGAGCTCCCACCGAGCCCCCCTGCCCTGAGACTGGGCCAAAGCTCCAATGTGGGCCCGCAGGCCTGGCCAACCACCCCATGGCATGTCCCAGATGGTCCCAACACAGAGGCCAGACCTAGTGCCCACGCTGTTCTGGACATGCTGGTGTTGTATTCTCTACCACCTTTGAGGGGAGCAAGGAGGAACAGCTGTGCTCTTGTGCTCTTCCTGGGTTAGTTTGTTCTGCAGGCTTTGGTTATTTAGTTCTCTGGTCTATGGCAAAGCCACTTCATGAGCTAGGATGAGGGGTAATAGTTTTAAATTGAAAGAGGGGAGATTTAGATTAGGTATTAGGAAGAAGTTCTTGACTGTGAGGGTGGTGAGGCACTGGAACAGGTTGCCCAGGGAAGTTGTTGATGCCCCATCCCTGGGAGTGTTTAAGGCCAGGCTGGATGGGGCTTTGAGCAACCAGGTCTGGTGGGAGGTGTCCCTGCCCATGGTGAGGTAGTTGGAACTCAATGATCTTAACTCGAACCATTCTATGATTCATATATTGCAAATTTAAATACTTTGAGTGTGAGTCTGTCATGACTGTACCAGGTTAAAGTCAGGGATGAAGCATGTCAGGGCGTACAGTTAGAGCTGTTTACCTCCAGTATGAAGAAGATCGTGTGAATCTGAAACTTCAGGGAGGGGTAAAGAAGATGTTGGGGTGATGGAGGTGCCTGGACCAGCCGTCCCTTGCTGTGGCACAGCAGGCTGTCCTAGCCAAAAACGTGTCCCCTGCCCAGAGGCATGGCAGCTGTGCTGCTTCACCTCGGTGGCTGTGGCTGCCGCGTTAAAGACTAAATATTATCACACCGGGTTTGTGAGAAAATGAGAGCCTGTGACAGAGCAGGGTTTGTGCCCGAGCCCTGGCTCCCTCCTGGCAGCCCGCTCAGTGGAGTGAATCAGGGACAGGAACACGGACATCTCCCAGGCAAAGTCACACACCTCATCCTCGGGAGGGTTTCACTTGAGGGCTCGTAAAATCCTTCAGGATAGCAAGCAGTTTTAGGAGGAAAAAAACAGTGGTAAATAAACCACCGCTGAGGAGGCCGCAGGGAGAACCCACCCAGCTGGCGCGCTTCTCAGGACAAAACTTTGGCCGGGGCTGAACTGCTTTCACACACAGGTGTGCGGAACAAGCGCCTTTCACAACCCCCTTCCCCTCCTCAGCCATCTTTGCGGGGTCTCAGGCGGGGACCCTGAGGGGAAGAAGGACACACACTGCCCACACGGGCAGCGCCCGAAGCCTCCCGGCCCACCAGAGGCCGAGACTCGCTCCGGGCGGTTGGGGGCCGGCCCCTGCCCTCACCCCGCCGGCGGGGAGGCGCCATCCCGGCAGGGAGGGCCG
>VXBW01005821.1:1721130-1753477 GCA_013400375.1 Thinocorus orbignyianus | reverse complement strand
GGCATGGAGTGAGGGCTGGCGGCGGCGGGCAGGGGAGCGGGACAGCCGCCTGCGATGGGCCAGGCATGATGGGGGCGCTCGGCTCCGTCCTCCCGCTGCTGCTGCCGCCGCTGCTGCAGCTCCTCGCCGCCGCCCCGCGGGGACAACCGCCCTCCGCCGGAGCCGCCGCCGAGGCGCGGATCGGTGAGTGAGTGCGGGGNNNNGGCGAGGGGCGGGAGGCGTGGGGGCTGGCGGGGAGCGGGGCCGTGACCCACAGCTTCTTCACAGGCGGCTCGGCAGGGCCCCGGCGGCCGCGCCCGCAACGCTGCCACCACCGAGGGGCCCCGTCCCGTCCTCCCTCCGGTCCCTCGCACCCGGCTCCGGCTGAGGGGCCCCGTCCTCAGGTCCCTCACGACCATCTCCCGGGTGCCGCCTCTCTCCCCCGGTCCCTGGTCACCCCCGGGGCCCCGGCGGCGTGTCCCGGGTGGGATCTCTGGGGACACCGCCACGGCCCCACCAAGTCTTCCCGCACCCTGAAAACTTCCTCCGAGACAATCCCAAGGCCCCTGAAGTGGACGTCCATCAGTGGGCAGTCACTACAAATGTATCCAGCCTCCATGTATTTAACCCTCCTCCCTGTTTTGTGGGTTCGGCCCATGAAACTGCCCTTCCGTTTGGAAAAGGGAAATTCCCAGAGGAAATTCCCGGGCCAGGAACCCCCAGGTACAGCCCAGCCTTGGCTGGTGCCCACCCCTAGCTCTTGCTGCAGGAGGTGGAGGGCAGCGCTGGCTCCTGGCTAGGTCTGTTTTAGAGGTGTCTAAAAACACCCAGTGCTGCCCAGTGAAGACCATTAAACAGCCTCCTTCTGTCGAGACAAGTCTCTGGCCAACCTCTTCCTCTTTTAGAAGATACCACCTCCAGTAAACATCCCCACCTGCTAAAATGACCCACACTAACATGAAGGGATGCTGAAGAACAAACTGTGTGCATTTAAATGCTATTCAGTGCCACTCTCCTTGGCAGTCCTCTCCTTGCACTAAGACGCTCGTGACTGTATGCTCAGAATTTTCTCCAGTGAGATCTACTAATGAAGTCAGTCTAATTTCACTTACAGTATCTTTCCAAAACTCACTTTAAGTCAAGAAGGTCATAACTTGGATAATACTGTATTTTTTCCCAGTTTAATACCTACCTAGAGTGGTTACGGAGATCAGAGGGCAAAAGGTAAACTAGCTGTCCTTAAGAAATCTTTTTCTAAGAAAAAAAAATAAAATAGAATGACTTTAAGAAAGACAGGAAGCCTCCCACAAAAGTATCAGTGCAGTCTTCCTCATATACATTATGTTTATTACGAAGGAATTAAAATCAGCTGACTATGTTTTTAATGAGATTTCAGTCAAGTGGCAATAAAAATGAGCTATTAAATGCTTGCTATAGTGAAGGTAGTGATGCAGGGTTTTAAGGACAAATGGTTTGGACTGGATATATCCTTCCCTCCTCTCTCCTGGTTGCTATAGATATAGACTGTTTCTCCCATCTGCTGAGGAGAAAGCTTGCATAAAAATATTGAAAGTAATAGCTGTAATTTTTATCTTTATTAATGCAATAGGCTATGCATTGTGCTTTCAAACTAGTCAGATTTTGAGTCTCTCTCCCTAAACATGAACTGCAAATCAGCCTGGCTCACAAAATATTTTTCAGTGTGGTTGTAGCTATGAAACAATGTTTGTGTGTTTGTCACTTCCTTGTAGCTTCTGTGCTCCTGCCTCAGCAAAGGGTGCCGGCTTGTTAAGGCTGTCCTTGCATGGAAGGGAATGGGGGAAGATCAGGCTTGATCTTACACAGTGAATCCAGTGGTCTGGGAGGTATAATTCTGAGATATTTCACAAGCAGGTACACCAGTTGAGGCTTCTTGCTGGGATAGGGAACTAAGTGATACCTCACAGATATCTGTGAAAGAAGGGCAAGGATGTTTATTCTGTTTGACAAGATGCAGGAAAATGTTTGCATTGCTGGAAGTGAGACAGTTTTAGCTGTCTCTTACCTTAGACTTTCTTTATTTCCTTTATTGACCAGTGTTTCAGATCTCATCTATCTTGAGTCCAAACTGTTTATTATAATAAATTATGTTCAATTTTAGACTACAATTTTTAGACACGATCAGGAGATGTAACTGTAATTTTACAAGGTATCTGAGTTTTGGGATTATTTGTGGTTATAGGTGGAAGGTACTAATTTGGTTTCTTCTTGTGCACAGTCCTATCTTCTTTAATTAAAAATTGAACACAGGTGCATTAGGAAACCTTTATAGTATGTGCTGGAAACTGCCCTAAAAGCCATTAAATTATAGAAACAGCTTTTTATTAATTTGTTCCTATTAAGCATTTCAGAAAGTATTCCTAAAAGCTGGTTCAGAAGAAGAAGTTCATGTCCTTTACCATTTCATAGGATGTTTTAATCCGTTTTCATTATTTTCCTCTCTTGCTGGTCAACTTTTTCTGATGCTTTCCAGTCATCTCCAAATGGTGACCTATTTATTTTGTAACATGCTTTCAAACTTGTTTAAAAAATTGGAAGTGTTAAAGTTAAATAAGATTAAAGATTTGGATTTGTGCTGCTTCTGCCTGTATAATTAAGGAGGCTTTGTAGATTGTTCCTGTGGGGAGAGGTCTTTGTAAGATGCTGTTATTGACAAAAGCACATATTCTTCCATTTCTTGATGTTTATAATAGCATTTAAAATATAAACAAATGAGGAAAAGTGTTGCCTTTCTCCCTTTTTCTGTCTTTTGCCCAGGTTTATCCCAGGAGAGAGGTTCTTATTTTTTCTGCAGGAAAAAATCAGCTGAGATCATAGTAGTGTTCATTAGTCTTTGATGAACCACTGGGGCTGGGAGTTTAATATTCTAAATAAATATTTAGTTGTTTATAAGAGACAGTTCACTTAAGATTATGGAACTATGTGTTTTACAAAGTAATCATCTGTGAACAATATATCCTGATCATGCTTGTAAATTCCACAGGTTTGGGTTATTCTGCTCCAGTAGCGATGGTTGTATGGATTGTTTTTCAATGAGACGTTTTCTTATTAGAAAATAATTATGCTGAGGAACCAGTTACACTTAACATGCCTTCCAATAAATACTAAGCAGTTACTTCAGTAAAAATTGCAGCTTCAACAATTAAAGTTTTTCATGTAATTGTACGTCTTTTTAAGTAGACTAATCTATTCAGAAAGTTGCAGTGGTGTTTTATTTTCATATTAGATCATCTGGGCGAGGTAGAGAACTTGGGACCAAAGTTAACTGTGAACATTCTTAATCACATTATTTCATTAGTCCTAAAATACCAATACTTTACAGCAGAAGTCATCCTCAAATATATTAGAAAAGAGAGTGTGTGCTTGCTGCAGTGCCTTCACATTGACCTCTAATGTGTAAAACGATGCTTATAACCTTCAGTGAATGTGAGTATAATTTTGCAACAGAATTTGATCTTTTGTGCTGCATGCAGTCCCATTTATCCATCTGCATTTTCTTCTTAAATGAGTACATTAATATGCTGTGGAAAATTCTGGAAACAGTTGTTCTGTACACTGTATAAAAGTTCCTTCAAAGTTGTATTCAAATTATCTATCTCACACAACATTTTTGCAAGTCAAATAACTGTGAATTTAGTTTTTAGCTATCAAAAAGACAAGTTGGTCACATTTCTGCTTATAAACGTGAAATATTCTTCTAAATATTCTTCTAAACCTGTACCTGTGAGTTCCTGACACATATAATAAGCAAAGCAGTGTCTCACATTTCAATAGGGTTTAAATGTAATTGAGGATAAAAACTTTACTCAAAGACTCTTAAAAACTGTTGCACATTACTTGTAGGACCTTCACAAAGTACAGAGTGCATGTTTAGCAGCTGAAAAAATATTTTAGGTATAGGTTAGGAGTTTCAAGTGATTAAAATTGATCAGAAGTAGGAAATTACAAGAACCGGGACTTCATTTCGCATTGGTGGAAAGCATTTCTCCAGTGTTCATTCTTAAATTACAAGAAAATTAAATAAAGAGTGGGACGGATGAAAAAATACAGGTTTTTTTTGGCTTTTTAGTCAGCGCTGATCCAGAGGAAGTAGTGATGGAGAGCTTCTGTCTATGTGTGTTTCATGGGGAACAGCAAAAACATATATCTCAGTTTGGTTCTTGGTCGATAGTTGTTACCATAACAAAATTAACATAACTTGTTCTCAGCCATGAACTTTTGCTTCTTGCAGCAGTTCTTAGTTGAGCTGAAGCTCGGTCAATGTCAGCCTCCCCATTGACTTCAGCAACATTTGGGTCAAAATGCTGTTTGAGGCTTGTAGCAGACTGGCTGAGAAAGTAGGGGAATTACAGTATTGCCATCTGTTCAGTAGATAAATTTCCCTGACTTTCCACTTACGTTTAGTTCTAACTTCTCATAGGCACTCAGGTATTCTTCTACCATGTTGATTTGATGTAATTATTGATGATGGAGTGTAATTTATGATATAATGCTAGCAAATAAAAATATCAATGAAATAATTTAAGATAGACAATGCTGTGCACACAGAACGTGGAGGATTCAGTGTAGGAAGCTGTATGCTTCCCCTCAACGAAAGTATTTTTGTATGTTCTAGAAATGTTTCTAAGTAATCAGTTCTGTTAGAAAGCAACTTGAAAGTCATTTGATATCAAGGCACGTCTATCCGTCAGTTCAATTGAATTAAAGGTAAGAATATGCATTAATGGTTTTGGCATCATGCCATGACTGTTGTACAATATCTTTTTACTACCCATCTAACTTGGTTTTGTTGAAAGTTTCAAATGGACGGGAAGTGAACTATTTCTGTACCGGTAAAAGGAAGTAATTGCAGGGTGCTCTAAAGGTTCTTCCTAGGATGGGCTTTCTAGGGAAATATTTTCTGTTTTGTTTGGTATACTGATTGAGAGAAAACAGACAAGTTTTTTGAAATATGAGCTCATTCCTGCTTTTCACATGAGCATACCCCAACATTTCTCAGTATTTGCTGAAATAAAAGAGACTATTTGTACTTGTCTTCTTTTTTTTTTTTTTTTTTTTTTTTTTTTTTTTTTTTTTGTCTATTAAGGAGTAATACCAGTCCCCAAAACTTCATACCACACCGCCATCGTACCTTGCAGTCAGTAATCTATATTAGGTTACTCCAAGTTGTTAGATCCTGGAATATTTGGGTAGTTCTGCTAAAATGGCAAAGAGTGATTGATGTTGACACACTGATGCTAAATAGGCAGTTGGCTGTGTAGTTTGTTACAGTGAACAGCAATGCTTACAAACATCAGTGTGCTTACAAACTGCCAGTGGTGAGAAAAGGGCAACTGCAGTCCCTGAAGGCATCGGAGTCCACTTATGGGTGGGGAGTTGAGGTCTCCTGCATCAATCAGATTTCCATTGGCTGGAAAAAGAGCATAAGAACATGAGCTCAGATGTAGGTGATTACTGTCGGCTGTACATATCCAAATCCATAAGAAGAATTCCTTCCTGTGGAAGCCAAAAGGCAGTCTATACTCCAGCTTCCTGGAAATTATATCTATTTTGGCCTTATCCTGCTTACATTGCAGTCTAGAGTTTAGATAAATCTCTGAAATTATTCTTACAAAATCAATATATATAAGGTCCTGCAAAAATCTGTGTTGGTGTTTACAGCCAGACATAGGAGAGTTTTCAATATAGGGTGGAAGAAGGATCAGTCTGGTTTGCGTGACAAAATTGGCAAAGGATGGAAAAGATCCAAGAGGAAAAATCCACTGCTAGTCTCTGTCAAAGACAGGATGCTGAGCTGGATGTATATTTGGTTAGGCTGAGTATGGTCATTACTAATAAATTTAGGAAGACAGTAAGTAATAATTGTTGAAGTTTACTCTTTGCAAATGAAGAGTAAGCAGGTGAAGATACACGCAAAGAAGAGCATGTTTGCAGGGAAACAATCAGAAGAGATGCCAACGAACAGAGGCATGTTGGGAACGTGGATGTTTAGAAGAGGGAATGAGAAATGAAATGTTTAGTAGAAGTAAAATTATTGTAATTGGAGATCAGAAATGGAGATCAATGAGTTGCATACAATCTGTAAAGATGTAAACTTCAAGATGTTTAATCTTTAAAAATTAAAGTGTAACTTTTTTTTTTTTTAAATAAAGATAGGGTAGACTGACTTTTTCTCATGGAAGAGACAGTCAAATGCAGCGGCAAGACTGAGATATTCAGTGGACCAGTTTGAGGCACGACAAAGTGAGGCAAGATGACAAAAAGAAAAAGGGATTCACAAAACACAAATATTAATTCAGTCATGTAGGCCAAAGCTGTGGAGAAAACAGAGTCAGGAAATGTGTGTAGACTATGAGAAACTGCTCTTGGAATAGAAAGAATTTATTTCTCTTGATGTAAGGGGTGGGATTCACCTAACTTTTAACCTGTATATAGTTTATAAATTTCAGTTAATTTTATATAGCTGTACGTATCTAACAAGTCAGATAAATATCTCCCTGAATGCAGCTATTGCTTTCCACTTGGTGTTGTTTTAATATGTTTCCCAGGCTGGGGTGAGTATCTGGCCGTAAATACCTACTCACTGCAACTTAGCTATTCAAAAATCAGAAGCTCAGGTAGAGCTGGGGAGAAGCCAACACATTTGGAGAGGGATTCACCTGTTTCTCTCTGCTGAGGTGAGACTAATGAAGTGGCTTAAACTAAAGTTTGGTTGGTTGAGGATGACCTACTACATTACTTCAAAACCACAGGCGTGACTTTGACATATATTGTTTTGTAAGTTGATTAGGAAGGGCTGTGAGTGAGTAGTCAGGCATGTTTGTCAGATAAGGGACTGGAACAGGTGAGGTAGATGGAGGATATTAGTAATCCTGGAAAAAACTTCTTTGAGAAAATCATCTTCTGCTGATTACAAACAAACGAAGGTGACCTCTGAATGAGACAGAGAAGAAATGGGCATAATGGAATGAGCAAGAAAAACGTTAAATGAACAGGAGGTCTGTAGTTAAGAGACAAATGGTAGGGGAGTCCGGTGTTGGAGACCTGAAGACTTACTAGCTTTGGACAGTCAAGAGAAAGCATGAAGGGCATGGAGGTTAATGTGTACGTAGGATTACTGAGTTGTCTTAAGTGAGTTTTAGGGGCTTTCGTTGTGAGAGGGATGGAAGAGCTCTATTTTTATCTCAACCATTTAATAGCCTCAATACACCATAGCATTCCCAATAACAGGACACCATTCATAACAGCTGTGCTCATCAAAAAATTAGGAAACTTTTTTTCTGAAAAGATTAGAGGGGCTTAACTTTATAGAATTTAGTCCTTTTTAGGAAGGAATTTTTGAGAAGCAAAGTAGCTTAGTAAATTACTGCATGTTACTGTGTTTTATCCCCGTAGTTTATTTCAGTGAGACATTGTTAAATATAAACCATAGTTTGTTGATACACAGTCTCTCTGAATGGAGAGTTAGCGTTTAACATTGCATACCTATTTTGCTTCAAACTAATGCATTGATAAACCAAGCTATTTTAATGTGTAAAAAGCAGTAAGTGGAAGTTTTATGGGAAGTACAGCTGGTTGTAGTGGGTGTAAGGTCCTTTCTTTCAGTCATAGCTTAGCAGCATGCAGTGATGGTTACATAAGCTTGAAATCACAGCCAACAAGTACAAGGTAATGCACAGAGATATACATGCCTCCCAAAATGTAATACACTTCCAGATGTCCTCATGCAAAACAATGCAACTGAGACCAAACACACACTACACAAATTAAAAGTCAGGAAATACATGGATAGGTGTAAACCCCCCCATTTTTACTCCCTCCCCACCCAATTAATCTTTGATGTCTCAAGTTTGAACCTCAAAAAATTCTATAAAATGCTGTACAGAAATCAATCTCGGATGCTGAAAAACTGATAGACGTTTTGGATTTCTAGCACAAAGAAATCTTCTGCTCTCATTATTCTGCAGGAGATAATTACCTTGCTGCCTGTTGCTGTCCTAAAAGATATTATAACCTCTTCTCTTGTTAATATTCTGCTCTGCAGCAGGAAGTCTATCTCTCCTCTACAAGTTTTTTCGTTGATTAATACAAGTCAGTTGAACTCAGAGCAGTTGTTTTGGACAGCGGCTTTACTTCGTCTGGAAGGTCAGGCCTCATCTTCAGACCTGAGGAAAAGGTTCCGTGTTAAGAAATTGCCTGTGTTTTTTTCAATTATCATCAGGCTGGAGCTTTGCACTACAAAATGTCTGGCAATAACAGAAGTTTATGGTATTGCTGCCAGTGACTGCTTGATTTTGCCTTTGTAAAGGATATTGATTTGGCTGAAACAAAAAAAACAAAGGACCACCCTTGCTCACAAGCAGTGAAAACAGAGCTGGTATTAGTGCTGGTATCCATGGAATGGCAACAGGGAGGTGGGTTTGGGGACAGGATTAGTTCATGTCACTGTTGCCCTTGAGCTCTCCATGGCATGAAACTTTGCCTTGTGTCCTTCTAAAAGATAGTGGCCTATTAACCTGACCTCTCTTATGCTACTGATTTGTAAGTTAGACATTAAATTCTGTTTCCTCTTCAACCCTGAATTAAAAATGGAGCATCAAAGATTATAACCATTGATTAATGCAGATAAATCACCGCCAAAGGATATCAATGTCTATTCTGTTTTTGTAAGAATGTGTGCATTATAGGTGATTTGTTATAAGTTTAGTTTAGAGTGTGGAACACTTCATATACTAGCTGTTTATATTTCAGCTTTATCTGATATGATAGATGTTAGGCTATCAAATATCTCCAGTGAGATATTACTCATAAAATCTTTGTTCCTTTTCTAGATTTTAGCACAGCTCAGTATTCTTAGTATGTAGCCTGTGCAGTTCCTTACTTACCCTAGGAAAATATTATATCCAACTTCTTCTGTGACCTGGCCTCACCTCTCATCCCACCTTCTTAGCTAAACAGTGTTTCTTACATTTATGATATGACCCTGTGGATTATAACAACTCCTTCCATCTGTTGGAGAATGCCATAGTCACCGGTGACTATCCCACTTCATATTTATCTCCTAAAGGAACAAAAGAAGGAGGAGGAAAGGGAAATTTGGGACTTATACTTCTGACATGACTTTCTGGAAATAGCTGCATATTAATGAAGACAAGATACCAAGGTAAATATCAAGCTTTTAGGTAGGTGGACACAGTTGGCAGAGATATCCCCCTCCCTCCCCAAATTTTTCAGCAGAGGGTATTCCTTTTAGATTTTTTTTATTTTTGTTTGATCTGTTTAAGAAATGTCTATGTTTGTGGGTTTTTTTAACTCTTGGCATCCGGGATCAGATTCTGCAATTTTCCTTTTCCTCAATTATGAAGTGAAATTTCAAAGCTGTTAAAAGTGTTTGTGTTAGTACTACCTTTAGAGGGGAGATTTAGATTGGATGTCAGGAAGAAATTCTTTCCTGTGAGGGTGGTGAGGCACTGGAACAGGTTGCCCGGAGAAGCTGTGGATGCCCCATCCCTGGAGGTGTTCAAGGCCAGGCTGGATGGGGCTTGGAGCAACCTGGTCTGGTGGGAGGTGTCCCTGCCCATGGCAGGGGGGTTGGAACTCGATGATCTTTGAGGTCCCTTCCAACTCTGACCATTCTATGATTCTATGATACCTATCTGGAAGTTTATTTCCGTCAACTAGGTCAGCTCATAATAACAATTTACCAACATACATACATGTAGGGGGTGATTTCCAAGGATGAAGGGCAGCTATAAAAATGCCATATTCAAAATGACTGTCATAATAGTGAAAACGGACATTTTGAAGGAAAACCCAAGGTTAACTGGTGCTATCTGGTGAATTTCCATCTTGAGAGCTGCAGAAAAATAAAACAATCATGTTCTTTGGGAGCAATCACTCACATTTTTAGACAGTATAAAACTACACTATAATCAAATGACATTTAAAAAGCAGAAGGGGAAGCTTGTTTTAGTACTGTATCTGGTTGGTTTTCTGCCACCCAACAAGACAAAAATCAACAGCTGAGGACTTTCTTTTTTTTTCCCCTGTCCATTTGCTTTTGTTTCTCTGAGTAACACCTGCTCTAATGAGTTTATAATCTGAAAGTAAATAACTGAGAAGGGAGGAGGAAATGGACACAGCGCACAAGCTTGAGAATAAACAGCTGTCAAATGGCTGACATTTTAGGAAGTAGAACAGGCAGCTTTTATGAAGGATCTGATTCAGCTTGAATGACGGAGCTGATCACACCCGCTTGTCAAACTTTCCTAATTAAACAATTACTTGAGAGAACTTTAGAACAATACTTTGTCATCTTCCATTTATGGAACTACTTTTAGAGTTTAACAGAGAGGGAAGAGCTCTGAAATTATCAGCTACCCAGTGACGGGGTGGCTACACAGGGTACTAAAAGGAGCATGGTTGTGTGTCTTTCTCGTAACTTGCAGTTTAGGGAGCCTTATGCCAGAGAGGCTACATTAAATAGTAATGCATGTAAAGGGGGAATAAGCCTCACTCAAGCCTCTGCAGGAAGCTGCCAGAATCTGAGCTTGGCCACTTAATGCTCCTTTAACAGGGTAGGCTTCCTGTCATTCATCATCTTACCTTCTGTTCACCCAGTTTTAGAAAAATAATGACATGCTTTCAGGTGAGAGTTCCTCATTGCACAAGCAGACTCTGATATCAACACAAGTATGTAAAATGCAGCCTTTTATGAGTAGCCTCACCAGTTTTCATGAATTCGTTTTTATGTTTTGTATAAATAAGAATGATTTTCAGGTTCAGTTCCTTCTGATGCCACTGATACCAGTCCAGGGTTCCTGGATTTAAGATGACTAAAGGCAACAAATATTTGAATAAGGCTTGCTTAGGGCTGGTTTTATAGAATATGTTTACCTCTAATTAAGACAGATTATTAGTGAATAAATATTTGAACATTTTCTTTCCAGTCAATTTTCCGTTGTCTCTGTTGTAGTCTGGAAGGTAGCCTTGGCTTGGGAGCACCCCTGTTTTCCTGCTACTTGACAAAGATACTCTGCTTAACTCTTCTCAGTTGAGAGAATTCTTCTTGCCAAAGGATGGGCTTCAGTGCTTTGGTGGTGTATCATCTTGCAACCCTGATCCTGTAAAATGGGGTGTGAATGTTACCGTGTTTGGGATTGTCTCTCCCTCGAAAACAGAGGGTGTAGTGTTCTGCAGTCTGCCAGCCATACCTGGGTCACTCCTCAGCGTTAGACAGTGTTCCTGTACAGATGAAAAGAAAGCACGTGTTCTACTCTTTAGTGTTCAGTAAAACTGTTATATAAAAAAATAGATGCAGGAAAAGATCACATAACAGTCTTATACCTGTAATCCTGGTTTCACTTCAGCAGATTGTCAGATAAATTTAATTATCAGACTGCCTAATGAAATTTCCCACAGGCAGATTATTTTGGGTTAGCTTTCATCCTCCAGAATGGGTACTGACTTGAGGTGAAAAATCTACCTTTCTGCTGTGGTTTCTATTGAGTGAAGGCTCATTCATACCTGGGATTTTTTCCACCTTCCAGTCCCTCCAGCTCATCAGCTGTGCTAACAGAGCTCTGTTTGACCAGCTTCACCATTGCCATGTAACCTTTGGAAAGTCCTTCCCATTTCTGCAGATGTCAACTAAATACCAGTTTGTAAAAAACACCCCAGCAAACAAACCATTTACAGACTGCAAATACAACACTTCCTGAGCATGTTAGATAAAGTACGTAACTGTCTTAAAAAGTAAAGCTTCAGAAATTAATTATGCAGATGTGTATAAATGAAAGCAATGAATGCTGATAGAGACCAGATATGATGGCAAACACAAAACCAGAAAAAACCAGGAGAGAGAGTGCTAGGAATAAAGAGCCTTTAAATACGTCAAGATGGAAGTTAGCGTACTATAATAACCCTGTGTTGTGTTGGAGTCGGGACACAACACCTTTTTCCTACTCTTTGTAAGTAAACAAGTCAGCAGACTGGCAGCTCTGCTGGAAATAGGTTAACTTCATTATGTAGTTTCTTAGCTCTAGCTCATTCTTCAGTATTTTGCATTATATTTATTCATAATCTATTTTTATTCACATTTCATTTGTGAATAGTGTATGTCAGGTATTATGATGATATTTTTTTCACATCATAAATCACAGGAGAGCTGTTTTTATAATCGTTTATTACCTGAAAGCTATGATTAAGCCTGTCTGTTTAATTTCGGTTCTGATTACCAATGCAAACGCTTAGGCATGTGCCTGACTATAGGCAAGTGCTGTTGTCACTTAGTAAACAGGACTGTTCATCCTTTTTGCTTTCAGCATGGGAAAAAGTAGGTCACAGCAGTTTTCATTGTACCTTGAATTTTTGTAGAATCAGGATTTTTATTTCACTCATTTCTTTGTCATTGAGCACTTTAATAACATCAAAATGTCATGCACTAGAAGTCTGTAGTAACAAACTGCACAGCGGTGTCACCTGTGTATGGTTTTAGGGGTGCTTAAAATAATTTGTTGCATTTCCAAATTAGATAATTAGAACAGAGTTTTTACAATGGAAGTAGATAGGAATTCCTCAAATTAACTCGAATCTGCTATTTGGAGTGCCTTATGCAGTAGTAATGCTTCGTGTGTTTCATTTACTTTTTAAAAATTGATATGGCACACCGTATCAATTCAGGATGAGTTAGAAGCTTTGGTTTTCATTCTCCTCTGACTGGTAGGTATCTGGTAACATCTGGGAAGGACTGTAAAAGCCTACATTTGAGAAGATGCAAATTAGTGGAATGTTTCTCTGAAAATAGATTGGTGCCAAAAATCCCCTAACTGATGCTTTACAACTGCATGAAAACTGAAAGAGGTTGTTCCTCAATTTCTAGTACGCTTATTGCCAACTCTCCCCCAGAAGAATGACTTTAACTCTGGAGATCAGCAAGAGAACACCAGGTACCATGTAGTTATAGAGCAAATAAATATGAATTCCTGTTATAATCCCCAGGTGCCTCATGAATGATATCTGTATTCACTCTGCATATTCTCAGTTCATATATTAGCTATGTGTAGTTGTTCTCCATATGTGAGAAACTGGAAATAGCTTTTTATTCCTGGTCTCATCTCAGGAGGTGCAAAGTTATATCTGCAAATATATCTTTTTGCAAATCTAAGCTTTTTTTTTAAAAAAAAAAATGAAGATGATATATTGCTATAGGATAAAAAATTATTAGGAATTTTCCCTTAGAGGCAATTGAGAATTCTCTCCTCAGAAGAGAAACTACTGGATGTCTAAGGGGAAAGAAAGTAGGACAGACCACAGCAAGTGAGAAGTCATTATGGAAATAGCTAAAAACTTTAGTTCACCTTTTCCGTTGTATTCTTACCCATGCTGAATATAAACTTGATTCCTCTGAAGAACTTGTCTGTGCTTTCTGACTTGACCTAGAACTCTCCTAAGACAGTGTTTAAATTTAAAGGGCTTATTAGGAAGATGTTACTGTAGCAACAGTAAAGTAATATTTTGCAGATTTGATAAAAACTTTAGTGTCTTTCTTGACTGAACCTTTTCCAGATTTCACAGGAAGAATTTTTGGCAATGTCATACATGGTATTTGTGGAATAAATTATAAAAAATTAGTCCAGTGGTGCAAAGAAGAAAAGGATAATTTCAGATTGTGACTTTTGTTTTTAAGAATCTTGCCTACAGTATTATTTTGCCATTCCATTATATGTGGCTTTAAAATAAGAATAGAGTCGCAGTTCTCTTGTTCTGTGCATTGGCTGAGACACATCTCCTCTGTTGGTGGATCAGGTCTCCAGGCTGGTGTGAGGCCTGAGAGATCTGAGAGTTGTCTGATGGTAGCGGATGGTTGGAAAATGGGAAGGTCATACAAAGGTGAGTGTCGTGGTGTATTGCCCCATTCTTACCCTCTTTCCCTCAGCAACTGCTGCTGATGACTGTCAGAGACAGCTTTTGGTCTAATGTGATATGGCACTTGGTATGGCTTGCTCCTAAGAAATTTTTGACTAGGGGAAACAGAGCACACGCAAACAGCATCTCCCTGAATAATGCCCGTGTTCCCCTATAGACTGATGGGGATGAAAAACCTTGCAGTCCAGAGGACATTCTGACTAAGGTAGAACAATTCTGAAGTGGACAAATACTCTAGATGAAGGTATACACAGACTTTCCTCAAAACTAATGTGTAGTCACAGTATAATGTGAATAAAAAACTAGTATTTGCTCATTAGGCCTTGGAATACTAATTTGTATAAGAAATAAAATTAAGTGGATTTTTGCTAGTAAACTGCTAATACAGTGCTAAGTATTTCTTGCCACTGTAGGCAGAAAATACACTAGGTTAAATGGGACATTTTAGACTTGTGTTTCAGCCAGAGGTCTCCAGTCTATATTAAAATGCTCCCGCTGGGTTCCCATAGCCATGGACAGTATATAGCTAACTCTGGTAGCAGAAAAATCCCCATGCCTTTCCGTGTCAGTACAGATGAGAAAGCTTGAATGGAAAGATACTCCATCAAGTCAAAAAGAACATTCCATGTATTATAGGATTTTGTGCTGGATCATTCTACCAACCTAAGCAAGATCATAACGTCAGCCTTCTGTCTGTTGCAGAAGGCAGCAATTTAAGACTGCACAGCAGGTCTGTATGGTGGCATGTAAAAGCTATCGAAACCAGGTTATGTGGACTTTTTGAGTAAGTGGTGAGGGATCTAGAGAACAAGTCTCATGAGGAGCGGCTGACGGAACTGGGATTGTTCAGCCTGGAGAAAAAGAGGTTGAGGGGAGACCTTATCGCTCTCTACAACTCCCTGAAAGGAAGTTGTACTGAGGTGGGGTTGGTCTCTTCTTCCAACAGGTGATAAGACAAGAGGAAAGGGCTTCAACGTGTGTCAGGGGAGGTTTAGATTGGATATTAAGAAAAATTTCTTCAGTGGAAGGGTTGTAAAGCATTGCAACAGCCTGCCCAATGAAGTGGTTTTGGTGCCATCCCAGAAGGCATTTAAAAGATACGTAGATGCAATGCTGAGGGACGTGGTTTAGTGGTGGACTTGGCAGTGCTGGGTTACCAGTTTTACTTGATGATCTTAAAAGGTCTCTTCCAACCAAGATGATTCTATGAATGTAACTGGGATTTGGGTGTACCCTTCAGCTGATATACTTTCTCTTGGCATTGGAAAAGAACAGGACAAGAATCTGTCTTATTTCTTGTTTTAAAGGCTTGTTTGTCAATAATTGACCACTCTTCTGCCTCATTTTTGAATGGCTCAGTGCTGTTCTAGAAGGAAGTGTGTAATTTGTAAAATTGTGGTTTCCACATTTCTGTGGAAATTTTAGGTGAGTGTTGGTGAGATCCATTGCTATTCAGTTTATGAGAATTTGTGAGCTACTAATCTGGGGTACTGTATTTTGCACATGGAAAAGTATATATATGATTAATAGAAGAAAATGTGGTGTTCTTTTTTTTCCCTCAAATGTGTGTGAAATAATAAAAGTGCACTATCATCATGCATGACATCTGTGTGAGAGGAAAGATGAAATTGAAAGCAAGCTGAATTTAAAGGGAAAATATCTCTATAGTGCCCTCAGAAAATGTGTAATTGAATAAAGTGGAAGGAGGTGAAGGCATATATTTTGCTGATTTATCATGATCTCATACCAGACTGGTGGGTATTGCAACCTCAGCTGAACCCATTTTTTTATTGCCTTGGTTTACTTTAACAAATGAACGAAGTCTTTAAAAAATAGTCAGGTGTGGAAACAAGGAAACAAAAGATGATAATACTGATGAGAAAGGCAATACAGCTTCAGGAAGATCCATTAATATTTTGTAATCTTGAAGTCACTCAGTTTAAAGAAGTGTAGCTTTAGATGGCTTCTTTAAAGGAAGAAGATGATCGATTTTTAACTAAAATGAAGCAACTTTATGCCTTGTAATAGTACTTCTAGTTATCTGAATATGCAGTTTAAAACAGAACAGCTCCTTGAATCTTCTAGCTATCAGAACAAGTTTCTTGTTCTGATAACCCTACAAATATATATTTATCACTTTATTTAAAATAAAGACAATGCAGGAGAATAAATACATTTAACTCTTTACCAAAATTACTTCAGTGGCAGAAAGTGGCTGTTGTTTTTCTTATCTTTGGCTGTTGGATATAGTTTATTTGAGCAATGATTGTGAGTTTTTGCTTGACGAGCAAAAGATCTCAAGTTGCTCCCAAGTGCAGTACGGCTGTTGGATACTGTATAGCTTTTTGAGGCATCAGTTTTGCGTGATTATTGCATTAGAACTCTAAGTGCAGTACAAATACTAAAGTTACATTTTACAGGAGCAAACAGAACAAGGAAATAATATTTTTGGGTGATTCTGCTTCTGTGCTTTTTTTTTTTCTTTTCTTTCACTTCTTATTTGCAGCAGAGAGTGTTCCTTGTAGAGATTTTAATATTTAATATATTAATATTAATAGTATTTTAATATTATTTTAATATTATCTGATCAATCTTTTTGTTTTTTTTTTTCCTTACGGGAGCTTCTCATATTTCAACACTTGTTTTTGCTCTGTATCGGAGCAAAAATTTAAAAATTAGGATCTTTTAATGGAATAAAACATTTTAAAACAAGATTATTTTTGGAGAAAGCAAACCACTGAGTCATTAAAAAAATTTTTTTAAGGTACCACTGAACTTTGCCAGCCTGAACTGTCAGGTTTGTCAGTCTGAGGGCAAAGAGAAGGTTTGGCTGCTCCTGATGCTAGAAGTCTAGATTTTCAGATCCTGCTGTGCCCATGATGGGCAGAAGGGAAATTGCTGAGCTACTGCTGTGCACCAGGGACCCCAGTCTTGTTACTGGGGTTCTTGGTACTGTTACTGGGGTTACTTGGGACTGTTACATTCTTGTTCAGCTCACCCCTGAAGCATTGCCACATTTTAGAAGGGGGATTTGAAACCTCTGATGCATTGCAATGTTAAATTGACCTCAGATTAGATATTTTGATTCAATTAAGTGGAGTGAATTTTTACAGTTTATCCAGTGAAGTGCTTCATTAGAAGTATCCTGTAACAACTCGATTTCCTGAAAACTACATTTTTAATTGAAACACCTATTGACAGCCTCCAAACAGCTTTCCTTTGTATGTAGATTGGAATGTTCAGACACATCAGTTGGTTTTGTTTAAAAAAAACCCCAAACAACAAAATAAAACAATCCTCATTTTGCTTACATAAGAGCAGAATGTGAGTGGAATTGTCCTGGAAGTGATCTTTCTAAGCTTTTACCTCTCCTCCTTGAGGTATCATTTGGCTAGTCTGGTTCTTATAGCAGGATAAAAAGCCTGCTTTCCAACTGTCTTCAAAGAATATGCTGGTTTCAACAAAATTGGTGTGGTTTTATGTATTTTCAAAGCTCTAGCTTTTTCAAAAGAGCACAAAATGCGTAGATATCTGTCCTCTAGAAGGAATCACAACAAAAATGGGTTCTGCTCAATTATTTAATTATTTCCTAATCACAGACAGGCTGGAAAATAGACTTATTGACAAATGCTCTGAGAAGTAACAATATGCAACAAATTATTTTTCAGAACTAGCAATTTAGTACTTCCTCAGAAATTAGGCTGCATTAGATTAGATATTTGAAATTTTGTCTTTATTTTCTTTTGTTTCTGTATCCTTTTGATAAGAAACACTTCAGCATTACTTTATTAGAGAAAACTTTTGCAGGGTAGTTAGTTGTGGGCTCTGGGATTCATCTCTGAATGAATCTGGTCTGTAGTTGAGGCAGTCATTCTGTGGCCCGTTTATAGTCATTGAAGAGAAAGAGGCACTCATGGGACATAATTGATCTGACCTGTTTTGTGTGTCTGCTTCAGGATGAGATGAATGGTACTCCAGGAACATTTGGCTAAAATGACTAGATTTGCATCAGCTGCAGAAGCAGCGTGATGTGAACAGAGGCTGTGTTGTAGACAGAGAAGTGTAGAGGAATATCCAAATTTTCTAATATATCTCCATGAACTTTAAAAACTTGAGCTCTGCATCTTACCTTCCAATGGGATAGTTTCCAAATCCTCCCTCTTAAGAGTACTTTGTAGTGCTGAAGTTTATCATCTTTAGCAGTGCCTTTATTGTACCTGAAAACCTTAATTCTTAGAAGGCAAAACTATTATCTTGCAAAGATTTTAAAGCTTAGGGAACTATAGTAACGGGAAGTCTGTAGAATGATTGCATGATATTCATTCAATGGGTCATATTATAGTTCAAGATTAAGTGATATTTTTGAAAAATCAGTTCTTCTGAATTTTTAATAATCTCTTGTTCTTGTTCAATCAAAAGAATGGATTAATTCTTTGTTTGAAATAAGTAACCAAAGTATAAGAATTTCCTAAGTAAATTTTAAGCAATCATTAACTCTAAACTGAAAAGATACAGTTAAATTTCAGTTTGTTTCTGGTCTCAAAAAATTGTTGGCCATGAAAGATGATCAATGCCAATGTACCAGCACAAACACACTCAACTGAAAATATGTGTTCCTTCCTTCTTCTTCTACAGTATAACAGACTTCATGGTTTTTTATGACTATTTGCTTCATGATGCTTTGTTCATATGCAGCATAGTCTTTTATTTCCTCAGAGTACTAACTTGTTATGATACTGTAGAAGTGCAGAGATACTTTTTAGGGATTTTTCTTTCACCTGTGTTCATTAGAAAACAAAGCTTTCCTTTACACTTGATGTAGACTACTTTATGTATAGAAGTACTGCTGTTTTTTCAAATTTCAATAATGAACTATACAGTGCTTATTTATTTCATGTTGCCACCGAGAGTGTTTGGAGTATTAAAAACCTTTAAAAAGCTGCACTTCCAGCCTGAAGGGGTTGACAAACTAGGTAGACGGTGTAATAAATACAAGGTTTTAGAAGTTGCATAAATGAAGAGTCCTATACAGGTGGTTAACAATATGTGGTTTGCATTAACTTATTTTGACAGTGCGTGCTTTTCTGTAGTAAGAAGAAAAAATGTTTAGCTGCTTGGAGTAAGACCAACGTGTAGTTATTGTGGGCTGGCAACCCAATTGCGCTAGGGCTAGAGGGGCTGAAAAGTCATCTGTAGATATGGATAAGGACCGAGAATTGATTACACACAGGGACATCTTCTGTGATGGTCTGTGACAGTCACGAAGGACTGAGTTTTAAGCTGAGCATTAATAAGTAAAGGAGAAGCTGCATCTTGGTTCAGAAAAGGAACTCCAAATGTATTAACAGCATGAAAGGAAACAACGAACAAAAGCACAAGAAATTGGAGGACTGAAGTTGTTTGAGTGTTGCAAAAGGAGGGCGTGACAGGAGAGGAGAGGAATATTAGGAAGCAGATTATGAAGGGCTTTGAATGTCAAGTGGTCATAGAACAGGATGACATTAGGTAAATCATGACATTTCTTTATTTTTTATGAGCAGAAAATGTGGATAATGCTTGCATACCAAGTAGAGAACTGTGGTTACAATTCTATTCTTGGTGCAATGTAAATGAGGTATTTATAATAATTTTTAAAATTCTTGGATGAACACAGTGATGTAAAAGCACTAGATTTACACTTTCCTTGACCTTGCACTGTATTTTTTTGTAGTAGCTATTAACATGCTTTGTTGCAATCAAGATATCTGCAGAGCTTGATTTATGTATAGAAGGCTTTTTACTTATGGAAATCAAGTTTCTGCAAGGTGATTTTCTTTCTAATCTGTAGCCATATTGAACTGGCTAATGAGGAAGAGTGCTTCTTTCTGGACTTCATGATCCTAAGCTTAAAATACGTAGATACGGTCTTAAAATAGGAGATTATACTGTGTCACTAACTGTTAAATTTAGTGTCCCTATTCACTACATAAAAGAAACATGTGAAATTATATTGTCAGCTGCAGGAGCAATCCTTGCATCAACTGATGTATTGATTTTATTTTCTAAATAAGATCTTGCCGCATAAGATATGGTACATTTTGTAAGCGCAAAATACAGCACAGCAGAGAAGCTAAATCATTCTGGAGGGAATACGTGGTTTTAAGTAGACCATTTTTATGTCAAATGAGAAATTTGTAATGATTCAGGTTTGCCAAAGGCAGGAAAAAATCAGCCGCTTTCTTGATAAAATGAATAAAAATAATATTTTACTTGTGGTTGGTCAACCTCCGGAATGCGGAATTGAAAAAGGAAAACATTCAAACAGTTTAGGAAGACAATGAGTTGTACCAATGTTCTTTTTATTTTTTTCTGCAGTGCTCCTCTGTACCCTTTTGGAAGATATGCTCACAGTTACACAAAATTCTAATTTGTACCACAGATAGAGCACATAAATTGAAAATTCATTTAGGAGTTTCAGCAAGAGATTGCTGTTCCTTTTGTGGAAGGTGAAAAATAGTAAATAATTAAATCTGTTTGAAGTTCAAGAATAGTTGTGTGATCCCTGATGATTTCACACAGGACTATCTCTAAGCATTCTCATTTACCATGTCCAGGTGGCTAAAGCAATAATTCTCATGCTGGTGGATGATGACCAGACCTGGATTTTATACATTTTCGCTGCCTCTCATGTGATTTCAGTGGAGCAGCACACTGTGGTTTGAAGTTATTGCTTCTTAATAAAGAGTAGGTAATCCAGAACGTAGCACTGTAGGTGTTCAGCAGCACAGTCAGAGGTAAGTACATTTTCGTTGTTTTCTGCTCGGAACACTGGTCTCCTACAGATCAAGCTCAAAGCCTATATCCTTGTTTACAAGAGATTCACTAACCAGATTCCTGATTCTCTAATAGTGCAGGATATCTAATGGTTCTGATAGAGATGTAGGATGAGGACTGCTGGTAAAAACTCAAATCTTGTCGGCACAGTGGAGAGGGGGTTTGGGTAGTTTGAGATTTATACAAAAAACCTGAAGCGAGGCTGAGAACTGTCTGAGAGCTGTGTCACATCCTGTGTGTCACTCATTCTGTGGGATGACCCTCTTGTATTTTGTTCACTAATACGGATTACAGTACACGATACATATGCCCGTAATTTGTAGAAGACAAATCAGCAATCATTCTCCAGAACAACCGCCACTGGAATTAAATGAGCAGGACCAGGAGAAATTAACGAAGAGAGAAACAGAAAAAACTATTTCCAAAAGTTACATATTAGTCATCATGTCACTTGTCATGCACTGGAAAATAGCTGGACATGACAACAATCCAAAAGCACATAATGATACCAAGTTCTTAATAAAAATACTATGGAGCTCATGTTTGAAGATGGTGATTAATTTATTGACAATTTAAAGTAACTTCCTTTATCTTTTCTTAATATACCATTTTATGCAAAATGAGTGAAAGGTCTTGGGATTACCTGTATCTGAATGAGTCCCTTTGTGGGAGTGTTGGTGGTTTAGGAAAATTAAAACAAAAATAATCTTGCTGTTCTTATTTTTCTGTTTCTCTCACTTGTAATGAACTACTTGCTGTTAATAATCTTGGTATTTTTACTAAAATTATATTTACTACTGATTATGATCCAGAACATATTTATAAGGTCTAATGCAATGAAAGTCCTCACTGTGCTTGTGCAAAAAATAGACTTGGAAACATGGAGGTTTGGACTGTGGAGAATTTGGAGAGTTTCCTTGATGGCAGCTTTGGAGTTCTGGTAAAAGAAAGAAGTTGCTAAATTTGTCAAGAAAAAAGCCATAGCAAGTGGTAGAAAATGAAACCTGAAGCTGAATGAATTAATACTAAAAGATGAGTATTTTTTAATCACTGGGATGACAGGCTACTGAACTGATTCAAATGGGGCACATGATGCAATGCTTCTACTCACAGAAATTGTGGACTGATTGCAGTGACCACCTGATGATACTTGATGACATTCTCTGATGTTTTTAACATAGAATGGGCTCACCATGGTCTTTTATGACCTTGAAATCTGTCAGTCACACTCCTGTTTATCTCATACACTAGAGTGCATTGCGTTACTGTGAAATGTATTCTGTATAGATTGCTGCTGCTTCACTGTTCCTGTCCTGTTCATGCACTGTGAATGGCGGTACCTGTTATTATTCCAGGGTAAAATAATGATATGGTGATTTAATGATTAAAACAAAGCAATTTTAACTAATACTGGGGTCTAAGAAAATCTGGCCAATCTTACCAGCACACAAAGACAAAAATGCTTATCAGCTTCAGCTAAAATCTATGTGATTTCAGTGTTGTTTTAATGTATTTTGTAATGAGTTCACCTGTAGAAGTTGGTAGGGATGACTTTTCGTATTGTTTACATTGATTGCTTGTAGTCATAGAAGTATACATATCTAAAAGTTTTTTGCTTTTTCAATACACATAGCAGAAGAAAAAGGTGTGGGTCCTCATTCTATGAGTACTAAACAGAAAGCATTTTTTCTTTTTTTTCCCTTTTGTACTTTTTTAAGTTGATGTTTCAGGACTTGCTCCTAAAACGCTCAAGTCAATAGAACCAGATCAAATAGAGGAAGAATTTCTTAAACTCTCATCTTCTCAACTTCTTCCTAGTTCTTGCTTTTCGTCTGGACAAGTCTTGAAGGAGAATGGGTTCTTTCAAGGGCAGCTTTACCTTTTTTTAACTCTCCTTGAGAACAGCGGCTTTAATCTCCACCAGAACTTTACAAACTTTACTGAAATCTTTCATTGTTCTGTCTCAGTAACGTAGCAGCATTCCATATGGAGTTTCAACAAAACAAAACCAGCGTGTGTTATTTATCATCAAGATAGTACTAAGATGAGAACGTCTAGTTGTTTTATCTTGAAAAACAGAAAGCATGACATTTATGGTGTAGTGCTCAGCCAGCCTAAGGCGCTGCATTGTAGGGTAGGCAGCGAAATCCTCAATCTGTAACAATTTTCCATGTATGTATAGGTGTATATATACATGGATATGTCATTAATACTGAAATCCAGTCCAGGGTTCTCATGCATTCAGGTACTGATTGAGTAGCACTCACAGGCACTCCCTGTTTTCTTACTCACTGTGTTAGATGTGCAGGCTGAAGTCTTCTTTGGGGTTCTCTGGTGTGGCTCACCACCAGTGTTAGAAAGCATTAGAGCCACCACTGGATTCTTCTGTGCTTGCCTGTTTAGTTGCCTCTGCAGTGTTTGCAGTCAGATAATCCAAATATAGCTGGCTGATTTTATGGTAACTGGGAATGAAGTTATGCATGGAAAAATCTGACTAATCTGAATTTAAAATACAACAATAATAGCTTTTAACCTCAAAGCACTGAATGAATTTTTATATTTTTGATGGAAAAGGGATCATTATTCTTTTTGGCCTAGTATTTTGCTGCAGTGCAGCTTTCTATGCCTTCTTCTGCAGCTTTTGCTGGTGTATTTTTCAGTGAAGAATTAGGATGAGTCCTGTGACTTCAGGTCAGTACAGGATCACGCCCCAGTGGGTACTGTATCACTGGCTCATATGGACTCTCTAGTCTTCTTATTTATTGCCAAAATCTACATCAAAGAAAAGGAAGCCAGCAGGTGTTCCATAGACAGCACAGAGAGAAATGTATTTGAGCTTCTGTCTTTTAGCATTCCGCAGCTGCTGCAGAGATTTTTAGGGAACAAGCAAAGGCTGAAATATGGTCGGCTTTCAAAAATGAACAGAAACTTTATTCAGACACTACTTGTCCCCCTACTATTTTTTATGATTAGATAATAGAATTTTCTTATTTTTAGAAAAGGCTTCTAATGGCTCACTCACTCCTTTAAGCTTCATACAAATGACAGGAAAAATAACTCGCAGACAGTACAGAAATAATAAATAAAACCAGACGTGACCATAGAAACGTGAAAGGATCCCACCTGTCCTTAATTTATTTGGATTAGAATCTTTTATATGTAACAGCCAAAGTACACCTAGGGAAAAAAAAAGTGTTTTAAAAGTAATTTTCCTTGAAAATATCTGTGCTGTCAAGGCAAATGGGACATGAGTCATTAGGAGGTGTGGTCTAATTTGCATGCAGCTCATGTCATGTTTTGCAAAGATAGATTAAATGCTTTTCAGTAGCGCTAAACTTTTCGTGTTGACGGCAGGAGCAACTGTGGTTTTCATAATAAAACTGGTAATGTACAATAATTTCACTGTATTTTGCTTCCATTTTACAATGAAGGAATTTGTGTAACTGAAAATGTCAATAAGGAGATAAATTACTGACTTTCACAGTGAAAAAATAATAGTATGATTTTCTTATGGCAAAAGATACAGCAGGTATCTGTGAAAAAGTAAGACAAGAACAGCTATTTTTGAAGCAGCAGACGTTTCTTTTATTCTGTAGTCTTGCACATAGTTTTTCTAGCTAGCGAAATGTTAATTTTTTTTTTTTTTTCTAGCTGTTGAAGTAATGAAGCTACCGAAATCTTTCTGTCCTTTCAATATTATTAAGAGAGAGCTGTGATAGTTAGAGGGTACTTCAAAACAGCCTGTCGTTCTAACAGTTTGTCCTACAGAAAGGCATGTCCTTACAGACTGAGAGTCTTAATGTACGGCCAGCTTCAGCTTCCTTGGGATAATGGTGCATAAGTGTCACAGCTGTTTTGCTAAATGACAGGAAATGTTGAAAGCAAGCCAGAAAATGTTTAGATAGGGAAAGCAGCAAAGAAGGAGTATATTCAGTGATCACTAAAGAAGGCTGTGAGCTGCTATCCACAAGTGCATGACTGGGAATGCTGTTATATGGCTGGTGACGTATAGCGTAGCTGTTGGTGCTGACCCATTTTGTAGATGTCATCCAAATACTGACCTACCTCTGTTACTCTTGGTCAGACAACTTGCTTGTTGTTTTCTGGGAAGGAGGTTTTTTTTTATTTTCTTTTCTTTTTAAATATTTCTTTTATTAAATGTTACCAGCAACCTAAGAAATGTCAACATTTAGAAATGATTGCATACCTTTTAGAAGGTCATATCTTTTAGAAATCTGATGGACACACTTCAGTGTGTTACACATCTTGGAGTACTTTATGCAATACGAAATTAGGAAGCCAGCTCTGCTGGTAACTGTGTGTTGATTCTGGAGCTGAGAATTATTGAAACGCTGAGAGAATTGTCTTCCTAGGAGTGACGTGATTCAAGACTTGGGAGATTTCCCCTCAGAATCATAGGGTAGTTTTACTGAAATTTTATCTGACATAAAATAATGTCACAGCTCAACCAATGAGGGCTAAAAACATAATGTGGGGCAAATTACCGTGGGGGAAAAAAAGAGAAAACAAGAATGCTTTTTAAATCTGAGTTATGGAAATCCTATATTATGGAGCATATGTGTATTCTTCTAGCTATATAATTATGGACTTTCGAAAACCTTCCCTAATAGCGGTTCTAGTCAACACTAGTGAATTAAATCCAGATTCTTACAAGAAGTGCTTACCTGTATCCAGAGTATAACTGCCCTGGTGATGAATCTGCCCGTGATGGAAAGCCCATGTTCTTGACAGGGGGACCACTCATTTCTAGAGGGGAGAGGTTTCAGTTCTACTAGTCAAGAATTTGAGTAACTTAACATCACTCAAGGTTATGTCACCTTATGTAGAACACAAGATTACTGGAAAAGCAAAAGTAAGATTTAAAGGCAGGACATTGTTAGACTAGAATCCTTTCCATACGTCTGAGATATAAAACTGCGTTAGCTGGATGCTAATAAAAGGCAGTGTGGCTAGAACAATGTCAATTATTGGTGACTGAATTTAGACAAGTTTCTGTCAACTTGAAATTAAATTGTTTGATTTTTAAAGATACTTTGATAGATTTGTTTTTAGAAACAAATGCAAATGTTTCATAAGAGCAAAAGAAAAGTGGAGATGAAGAGCTGGATTGCCAGGGGGATTTAGGCATAATTTCCAAAGTGGTAGAGGTGATGCCTTCTGCCTCTTTCACCAGACACTTCGGTGGTCCATTTTATTCTGAGCTTTAAAGATGCACAGAGGTGAGTTGGTCCTGCTGAAGCCGTCTCATTCTGTATAAAAGTAGTTAGGTATTAACCAAGTCATAGGAACAGTTGGTGGTTTGGGTTGCTCATGGAAACTGGGGTGCAGGTCTTTTGTCTCAATGAAGGATTTTTTGCTCAAATTCATTGCATTACCTTTAATTGTCCTAACTGCTAAGGAGCAGCATAGCAGGAAGCACCAATCACACTCCATCAGGACTGTTAACAAAATTCAGCTCAAAGTACTGAATGAGAGTTGGACTTCTTAAGATGAGATTGCCTGGAAGTTGTATCTTTGGTGGATTAATTTTCAGTGAAACAAATCACTAGATCTAGTATTGAAGAACAAGTTTATTTACTTAATTTTTTTAACTTTTAAATCGAGTAAGAAATCCATGCTTTTCATACAGATGATATTTCTGCCACACAGCACTAGGATGAGATTCTAGGAGTAATGCTCAGATAAAACAGTAACAGTTCATTTTGTCCAGGAGGAAGAATTCCAAGTAGCCATCATTACTAGAGGCAAGTATTTCTATTTGTCACAGTAGTAGTATTTTTAATTGCTGACAGTTAACAATTCCCTGGATAGTGGAAATGCCTATAGCCAGTAATTACAGCCTCTTCTCGTGCTTCACCCCTGGAGGATTCTAGTCCCTGCCAACAATTACGGAATCTGGCACTCCTGGACTGTGCTGCGTATTAGGTTAAACCCAAGTAGCTGTCAGGAAGGGGAGATATCATACCCAAGACAGACAACCAAAGTAGAGTCACATTTCCAAAAAGTTTGAGAAGTGCTGCCTTACGCAGTCCTAGAGGCATAGATTGGAACGAGCTGTCAAATACAGGTTTTCACAGGCTATTGTTGAGTTTATATAATGAGGTGGAACCTACCTGCAGAACAGGGTGAAGAAAGAGAAGATTAAAAGAGACATTGAGCTCTGCTGGCTGAACCTTAGGACAGCAAGAAAAAGCCTGAATGAGATTTTTTATATAATTAGCTGAAAAATCTGTATCTAGTTATTATACAGGCTGGAATAGTAAATGTCTAAGGTTTGGTGCTTTTTTTGCTTTTTTCCAAAGCTTTATATGATAAAGTCAGAAACCCAATAATGGATTATTTGAGGTGGCCCTTACAGAACAAATTGCAATCTTCTGCAGATATGCGTAGTTTGGTGATGAGCTGGTAGCACGGACATATCAATTTGACTGTGATGTCCAAAACCTGATACTTAACTGGATTTGCTTCATATTAAAGAGTGGGAATTTAATTGTATGAAAGTAGCATGTGCGTTTCTTCTCTCCCTGGTTTGTATGGCTCTTCTAGCTTCTCAGCAAGACTTTGCTACTATTGTAGATCGAAACTGATGCTTAGATGCAATGCTAATAGTGGTTTACATTCCCTGGAAAACAGATGTCAGTTTTCCGAGTGTAAACAGCGCAGAAAGAGATACGAGTGAAGGAGGCAAATAGACGTACAGTGTCCGGCTGGAGGAGTTATATCAGGTTGAACGATCCACAAACATACACTGAAATAACTTGGTGTGTGGCAGTCTGAATCAGTGATTTGGAAGAGATGACAGATGTGGCCAGAAACACCTTGCTAGCTGGGAACTGAACACAGTGTTTCTGACCATCTGAAAGTGTTGTTATAACTAAATGTCAGCTTCAGGCTATGTTTTCCTTCTGTTGCATATCTTTGTTCAGACAGTATGTACTTTTCAATTATTCTGATTTGGGTAAAATTGCAAGTATCCATGTGCAATGCGGTTTCCTCTGCTTTCCTCTTCCTACAGGAAGCATGCTCTTAATTCTTCTAGGAGTGAATGTCAGTGATGAGATGTAGAAAGGCAGATTTAGCAGTCCAGACTATTTGTTTCTCTTTGCTTTGCTCGAGAAAGAGCATTATTAGATGGATTTTGGTACGGATTTATGTTGGGTTCAGTTTTGTTTGGTTGGGTTTTTTTTTTTTATTTGTTTTGTTTCTTTTTTTCCACCTGTTTTTTAAAGAATAGGAAAAAAATGCAAAATACAGTCTGTTGAGGTGTGATACCTAATACAAAAGCAATATGAGACAGACTGTTATCCATAGATTTTAGATTCTTACTTGACTGGCTAAAATCCCTAAAATTCTCTTGTGATTTAGTTTTAACTAGTTGGCAGATGTTGAATGATCTCAGCAAGTGTCTTTGTTGCTGTTCCGCAGTAAATATGTAGCAGACTGACTGTTTATAATCTTTGTAATAAGGGATTTGTTAGTCTTTATTACCTGTAAAATGGATTAGGACAATAGTGAGACTTAGGATCTCTTAGGATCCTAAAACAGTTAGATCCTCATCCTTATTTGGGATTTTAATGAAAAATATGTCTTCAGTGATTATTTTAAAAGTATCAAGTCTACTGGCTCTGCTTCAGCCTTCTCTATTTCTCCTCATCCAACTAGACTGTAGTACTCTCACGGTTTCCACCCTTTCTAAAATTAATGGGAAATTGCATTCATCTTTGGACAGAAAGTGCCAAGCATCTTATTAAAGCAAATTTACAATTTAAGGTCTGTTCTCAGTGAGGCAGGAGTAATGAAGATGCAGATCTGGCTGGGCAGATACAAAAGGTTTATTTTTCCACGGATGTGTGTTTTTCCATCTCTTATCTTTACATGTTTTTTCTTTTCGGGCTTTTTTAGAAGTGAGTTGAAATGATCAACATGTGATGTATCTGTGATTCAATCTGCAAACTGTTTCTAGCTTCCTTGCTGTGGAAGCACAATAGTGTTCAGCTGAAAAAAGCCTTCAAATATGTCCAGTCAAATATAACGCAGTTGCATGAAAAAAAGTACATTTTAATAAATTGGTTTTAAAACATCACATAGCAACTGGGAAAGCACAAACAATTTAAAACAAAGAACTGAAGCCATTAGGTATATCTGATCAGTTAAAACGGACACATCTTGTGTCAGATCTAAAGTGCACACATGTAAAAAAAGTGTATACAGTAAAAATAAAGAACCTGATAGACCAGTCTGGATAAATCACAGCGTTAATGGTAAAAGAGACACTCAATATTCAGGTTTTTATTTCGTCAATGTTCATGGATCATCCTGTGGTTCTCCTTTGGAATCCAAACCAGTTTGTCTTTCTTACCCACTGCTGCTAATAGGAAAGAAATGTGTGTATGAGTTCATTTATATGATATAGTAAGACAACAGGAGATAGTCAAAATAATTTATTAGAATGTATATAGTCTGTTTTGCTCAGGAAGTAGGTAGCTCACAGTGAAATACCAGAGTAAAAACAGTGCTAAGACTGTCATGCGAGTAAGTACATCCTGATTAACTGTTTTTCTGGAGAGATATTCACAGTTTCAGCTCTTCCAAAGTGTATTATTGCTGGTATATCAGTCCAGTGTTGTCTCAGAACATAGACGGTGGCTGACAGCCAATATCAAGTAGAAAGTAAAACTGTTTTATTTACTGAGGTATTAAGCAAACTTCAGCAATCATGGTTAATGCTTTGGATGATATCCAAGGCAGAAGACAGGAGTCCTCTTGGCCCAGGAGTATAAGGAAGCTTACTGGGAAATAGGAAGGTTAATGAAAAGACTACTTATCTTGTAGAGCAGGACTTGAGCAAAGTGCTGGAACATCAGATAGATGTTCAACAGCTTTTTTCTCGAGAGGTTCTTTTTTTTCTGAGGGATTCTGACTTCTTGAGGAATAAGGCAGGATAGGCTCAGGCCCATACCTCTATATTTATACTTTAAAGAGAGATGGGAAATCTTAAATATGTTTGAATAGTTGCATAAAATGCATTTTGAAATACACCTAAAAGACAAATACATCACAGATATATCCCTGACGTGATCAACATTTTTATTATGGTTCAAGGTAAATAAAACTTGAGAAAAGGCAAGTAAAGGTTGTATCTGTAATAAAATGTGAGTGGCTGCAGGGTTTTGTCAGTAATTTTATGCTCAGAAAAGAAAAAAAATATGCAAAAGTAATGAAATTAGTTACCAAAACTCATGGGAAAATCCTGGGAATCCCATACCTTTTCCAGGCAGCCTGGAATGCTTAAACACTTTGAGGGAAAAGATAAGATTTATAGCTTTTATATGCCCTAAAGTTGCAAAGGCCATTTAAATGATTTGTGCAAAATATTTATGTGTGAATGCTGGATGGAAGGCAGCTCATAAAAGACAATTTTGTTGCTAGTTCTCTTGATGGATACAACTCTGAAGTGCTTCTGTACCACGGGGAGATTATACGCCACAAATTTAACTTATTGATGGTTTGAGGGGGATGAAATGAGTCCCATCCCTCCAGTAAAACTGGACTGGCTTAAAGTTTCATTTGGTTCTGCCCAGCTGTCACAAAAATCTCTGAAATATATTTGTATTCTGTTTAAATTAGTTACCATCCACTTCGGTAAATGGAGCTCTGCAAAATTCCTTTAGTTTACAGAGGTTCAAACCCAATAAACGCTACATGGTAAATTCTGAGATCTTTACAAAATAAATGTGTGTAAGGATTGTGCCAGTAAGAACACGGTAAATACCTGCGCTAAAAATTCCCGAGGGAACTTTCATCACACTCCGTTATTATTTTTGAGAACATTTTTGCTTGCTATCTAGATGCTGTCAGTCTGCTGCTTCTATGATAATTGCATTTGTTTTTCTGCTCAGGATTTTGGCAATGCTATCAGGTTCAAATTTACTTGAAGGGATGAAGGAGTCTCTGCCCTCTACTAAATCTGGCCACTTCCATGTGATACCCCTGTTGGGGTGGGTTGCCCCTGGCTGGATGCCAGGTGCTCACCCTGTTATTTCCCTTCTCATCTGGAAAGGGAGAGAAAATATAAAAGGCTTGTGAGTTGAGATAAGGTCCCAGAGAGATGGGAATTACAGTCACTTCATCACACATTTCTGCTGCTCCTTCTGTCTTGGGGGAAGGACTCCTCACATGCTTCCTCTGCTCCAGCATGGGGTCCTTCCCACAGAAGACAGTTCTCCATGAACTTCTCCAACATGAATCCTTCCCACAGGCAGCAGTTATTCACAGACTGCTCCAGCGTGGGTCCTCCATGGGGTCACAAGTCCTGCCAGCAAACCTGCTCTAGCATGGGCTCCTCTCCACAGGTCCTGGCTGGAGTCTGCTCCTGTGTGGGCTTACCATGGGGTCACAGCCTCCTTTGGACATCTACCTGGTCTGGCATGGGGTCCTCAAAGGGCTGCAGGTGGATGTCTGCTTCACCACGGACCTCCCTGGGCTGCAGGGGAACAGCCTGTCCCACTGTGGTCTTCACCACAGGCTGCACGGGAATTTCTGCTCCGGTGCCTGGAGCTTCTCCTCCTCCTCCTTCTCCTTCACAGACCTCGGTGTCTGCAGAGTTGTTGCTTTCATATATTCTCATTCCCCTCTTCAGCTGCAGTGATGTTGCGCAGTTTTCCCACCCTCCTTTTTAACTTTATATTATCCCAGAGGTGCTACCACTGTCATTGATGGGCTTGGCTTTGGCCAGTGGCAGGCCCATCTTGGAGCTGGCTAGCATTGGTTGTATCAGACATGGGGCAAGCTTCTAGCAGCTTCTCACAGAAGCCACTTCTGTAGCACCTTCTGGTACCAAAACCTTGCCACACAAACCCAGTACACGTGCTGATATGCAGCTTCCTCATTCAGGTGGGCTGTTTATTCCTGAAGCTGGAAGGAATATTCTTAGGTGTTGCTCTATTGCCTTTACAAGTTTAGTTTACACTGAAGGGAAAAAGAAGCCTTTACCTGCAGTTTTAAATGTGGGTATTAGCTGTGATGTATTCTCTGTATTTAAAGATTTTAGAAGGTTAACTGGAGACTTTCTGCTAAGTTGCGTGATATTGTTGCATACTGCTGGCAGCTGGACTTAGCTTTGTCAGTCCCTTCTACTGGAAATCTTCTTTTCTCTCCTCTCCTCTCCTCTCCTCTCCTCTCCTCTCCTCTCCTCTCCTCTNTCTCCTCTACTCTTCTCTCCTCTCCTCTCCTCTCCTCTCCTCTCCTCTCCTCTCCTCTCTTCAACTGCTGGAGTATCTATTTCCAGAATGCTATAATCCACTTTAAGTAATGCAAATTTTGGATCACAAAATTTAGAGGGAGAGGAGGCTCAGAACAGCAACAGTTCAATGAGAAGTGGGAAGGCAAAGGGAGAATAGTAGGACTGCGAAGAATCTAGTAAAAAAGTAAAGATTGTAATCATATTGGAAAACAATTAGAAACATTTACAAACATTTAAGAAGAGAAATGTCAGTGTATATTACTGCATCTCATTAAAATTGCTAAGGAAGATTTTTTCCTATTTGTTAACTTCTTGGAAAAAGTTTTC